>CABIKL010002892.1:0-11805 GCA_902196195.1 Aptinothrips rufus | reverse complement strand
CAAAAAAAAAAGAAAAAAAAAAGAGAGAAAATATGCAAGAACAAATAAATAAAAATTTGCAGTACAAAGGAGAAAATATTAATACTGTTGACATAACATACCAATCTATTCTGAACCTTTGAAAAACAAAACAGGAAAAATATATGATATTCTTGATCTCATGCACAGATAACTGACAATAAGAAATTTCAACACAGGTCTGAGGGGCAGAAGCATTTCCTCTTGCCTCCCACTAATCACTATAAGTCTATACATAAGGTATCAACATAAAAATAAGATATCTTTCAACTCCTCTGAGTAGAAAGAATTTAAATGTGCTTACAGCTGCTGTGATCATAAGCTATTCAATTTCCAGAGCCACTTCTTCAACTTCGTCAAAATGCGATGCAAGCTGATGTGCCCAAGAGTCAAGCTGAATATCTTGGGGCTGTTCAAGAAATATCATGAAAAAATCAATACATTGAATTTAAGCTGTTTGACTTCAAGCAAATAACAGCAGTTATGTTTACCTTTTTCTTTTTCTTGTATGATTTATTTTTCTTCTTCTCCATAACTGTTGGTTTAGGAACCTCCTTCTGCGTTGCTTCTTCACATTCATCATCAGAATGAACTTCATCCCCACAAGCAATACGTTTCACAGGTCGAAATCTGTCATAAGATCTTCTAGATTGCTGTAACCAGATAAAATTTTATGTTTCATGAAATACAAAGGACAAGATGAAATAGATCTTTATCAAAATATACTTACATGGATAAAGGGAGATGGTAAATCATCATTTAGTAGCTCCTCTCCAAACAGAGGTACAGGTGTAGGGGTGAGTACATCAGGCTTTTCCTTTGGGGATCGTGAGGGAGTAGAAGTTGGGGTAGAACTGACAAAATCAGTTAATTTAGTTTGAACTGAACGAGGTGTGCCAACAGATAGATTTTTGGAAGCGGTTTGAGAAGTAGTAGGTCTAGTATGACCCATGAGGAGGGCCTGTATGTCCTGAATTGGCAAATGCCGTTGAAATCCTTGTGTATCTTTAGTTTGCAGAGTGCGAGGTCCAGTTGCCTTGACCAGAGACGGCTCTGACTTTTGCTCAGGAATAAATATGTCATCTTCGTCATCAAAGCCAAAACAGCTATCAAACTGATCAGCATCACTAATAGTAGGTTTAGGAACTGAAAATTTGACAGCAGTCACTCTTGGACCGTGGTCTGTCCTCTTCGGTGACAGTACAGGTAACTTCCGCCTCGTCACATTGTTTTCTTTATCAGGTGCAAAAATTGTACCCCGATGAGTAGAAAACATACGAGTGGGGAGGGAAACCTTGCAACTATCAGGGATGACATCAGAAAGTTCTGGAAAAGTTACATTGAGAGAGCTATTCCAAGATGATCTGGCAGGAGTGTCAGAAATAGGAACAGGAGAGCATGTCACTAAGCTCGGCGATGGGGAAAGTGCAGCAAAATGAACAGTTGGTGTTGAATTCAGCAGAGTAGGTTTGGCTGCTTTTGATAATCTTTTCAGTGGGGTTGGAACTGTAGCCTCAGAATCCTTTGAGCAGGGAGTGTCAGGCATATGACTCGACGAAACAAAATTAGCACTTGGTGGTGACACAGTTGTTGGTTCTGGTTCCTTGAAAGATGGACTTTGTCTCACATCGATTCTCAAAGCAATTGGTGGAAGTCCTCGTCCCCCAGTATTGGGCACTGTTTGTGAGTTTTTCTTAGTTATTACAGGAGTAGTTTTCTGCTGACCAATTGCAGAAGAAAGTGGGGTAGAGGCAGCAGCATGAGATGAAGTTGAAGCCAGTGAGGGTCCTTTAGATGCAAGTCTAACAACCACTACATCTCTGGATTTAATACATGATGTGGTAGGAGTTGAATTCTGTGGATCCTTCCGTGAAGCTGCAGCAATGGAATTCGGGACAGGGGTTGAAGTGACTTGATTTCCAACCCTGAAGATAGGTGATGAAAGTCTGGATACATTCTGAGCAGTCATAACAGTTCTGCTTGGGCATTTAACATTACTAACTTTGGAATCCTCGACAACAGAGAGGTAACAGCCAGCAGGCTCATCAAGTTCATCAGAGTGACCAACTGAGCTCACAGTGCCCTTGGAGACTACAGCTTTAGATGATGTAATCACTTTAGATGTTTTAAAGAACTTCAGCTGTGAGTCTTTCTTCTCACCATTCTTACAAGCATCAGGCTTTTTATTGATGGGGTCTTGACACTTCACATTCAATGGACCTTTCGTACCTTTCAAATGTTTAAAGTAATCAACTCTTGCACCAGTGGCTTTCTTAGGATTTATCTTGCGAGGCTTCTTCTTTTTAACAGGAGTTGAATTCTCATCTCGAGGCAAGGCATAAGGATCTCCAAAAACCTCAGACATCCTGGCATTGCGATAGACAGGACCAGATGGAGCAGCCTCTTTAGAGCTTGTTTCCCCATTCTTACCAGTGGGACCGATGAAATTTTCTCTTTTCTTAAGGATATCAGACTCTACCTCATCATGTTTAGAGATCTTGTTTTTATCTTCATTCAACTTTTTAGTTTTTTTGTTCTTAGTATCCTCGTCAGCTGTCTTCTTGGCTCTCTTCACAGGACAAATAGATTCACTTTTCTTCTCAGGGATATTTCTGCTCCTTCCTTTTCTCACTTCTACTTCAGTCACCTTCAAAGGAACTTTCCTACCTTTTGTGCCTGTGATAACCTCTTGGTTCACATTTTCTTTCGATGATGATAGAGTCTTGGTTTTGAGCGCTTGTCTTGTCACTCTTGCTCGCCCGAAGAATTGAGACGGGGACAATTCAGACATCGCGAAAATAACGTAGAAACTCTCTGCGGTCACAATAATCACCAAGTACTACATAATGTTCGAGGTCCTCACGAGTCCTGGTCGTCCTCCGTTTTTCAGTCTTCTCTCGCGGTCCAGACTTCAGACGATGCTGGAGGATGCATCCTCGAGCATAATACCGGGGAAAGATCCTTCACCACACACGACGGGAAATCCGATAACGTTCGTAAGTAAATTAGCAAATCAACACAAAGAAATCACATACCCTTTCATCTACTGGAACTTTGAGCGGGCTTTCAAGCAATTTGAGACGGAGGAACAACGCGTCTTTGTTACGACCGGTGATTTGTTTAAAAATATTATTCGGCCGACAGTGGAACACGTAAACAACCCATACGAAATTTTGTTTTTTCAATCACGATAAACTTAGCTATTTTTGATATTTTGTGAATTAAAATATATTTTGGCTGCTTTTATATCAGTTTGTAGTCGAGTTGAAGATGAATAGAAACCACAACTTGATTAGGAAATTAAAGATGTGAACGCTGGTACGTTGGTGACATTGAAGATTGGTGAAGTGACAAATGACGGTGCGTCCAAACATAACATAAACATATCAAACTGTAAGCTGTGTTTTAGAGGGTGTTTTGAACAGGAAGTTTAAATCTGTTATCTATATCTTGCTTGGCATAGCTATTAAGTATGAGTCGCGACCAGGAAAACGCTTCTAATCGTGCTGATGAGGATGTAAAGACCCAACTTCTTGAGGCCAAACACGATCTTGCCGATATTCGCGCTGAATACCCCCGTCGTGCTGCCCAGTACCTAGGATATATTGTAAAACATGAGTTTAAAATTGCAGTGAGTATCGGGACGTGCCATGCAGTGCCGTCCATTAAGTTATTTATTCTGTGGGTTCTGCTGCTCCAACTTACTCCAGCTGTCAGCGTCCCCTTTGTGGATCACGCTTTCATAACACACTCATGACTTACATTGTTTCAGACAAGCTTCAAGCCTGACATCCAAGACCATACTCAAATATCCAGGCTTTCTCCCGAAGAGATTGAGGAGTTTAAGTTGAGAACAGCCATAAGTCTGCCAAAGGTAGTAAATATCTTCTCTGTTTTTCTTTTTTTTACATTTTTCCGATAAATTAAAATTATGTCTGTGCGATAAAGGTGATGTCATGAAGGAAACGTTACTTTAAGTCTTTATCACAAATGTGGAATATTGTTATTAGATTCAGAAAGATAGTACTCCTCCAGGAGCTGAAACTGTAGTATCTCATTAAAAAGGTTCCATAAACTTAGATGAAATTTTTTGTTGAAGGTGGATGAGACCATAAAGGACAAGGTAAAAAATCTGTCTCAAGTTATGGCTATGATAAAAGCTCAGAAGGAGAAATTGCACTGCAGCAAAAGCTAGCTGGATGAGAGGAATACGCAGAAACCTCTCATACAAAAAGTATCGATTGCTTCTACATCTGCATCTTTGCTACTTTGCGAACAATGTTAATTTTTTATGGTTATCTAAAAAAGCAAAAAACTTACATGATTTGTTTCAGTTTTTAATTTTTTTTAAATAAATAAAGTATAACAAGAAAATACTTATGCTATCATTTCATTGCTTCTATGGATCCGTTCCATTTCAGTCATTACTAATACATCTCTGAAGTTCTGCAATAACCGTACATGCATAAGGCTGGTGAAATCCTCTGCTTACAGTAGTAGGATTCCTCTATTTTCATAAATTAACACAGTGCTTACTGTCAACGTCTTCAAAACACAGGAAGACGTGACAATATTACAGTAGATCACTTTTAATTAGTAAATTAGTACAAATCACAGAGGTGAGGAGTTGAGCTGGAGCTTCTAGAGAGCCATGGAAGGCCTCTTAAACTTGACATTTAGTGCACATGCTAGAACTCGTTTTGCTCATCAGGATAAATGGAAGGAGGTAATCTTGACAAAAGTTCCAAAGAATGTTAATATTCTTGTAAAGATTACATAAGTAAAGGGACCATTGGGCAGTTTGTTTCTTTCATTGAAATATTTATATGAAATCAATTTCAACACAAGCTTAGGATTGATAGTAAATTAGATCAAATCATTCCAATAAATGGCAAGCAGGCCATGTGCTCAAACCAACAATCGAAACTTATTATCTGGGAGACTGTACAGAATTATCACAGGGGCATTTTTTTCAAAACGCAAATCATAGATTTCATCAAGCACTTCTGTTATTATTTTCTTGTTTCTGGGCAGCCTAAAACAAAAAGCAAAAATCATTCAGTATGGAGAAAAGACATAAGCTAAATACAACACTAGAAATAAGGATGTAGAGGAGAGAGTGACTTACTTCTCACTAGCTGCTTTGCGGCTTTCATTAAAATCTTGTTCACTTTCTAAATCAAGCAGGCTTGCAAGTGAACACACAGCAGACCCATCCAGTCCACCAACAGCCAATACTTCGATCCGCACACGAGCCTCCAGCTTTTGCACAACTCTCAGTGTATGACTATAAATCTGCATTGAATAAAAAGTTGTCAGTAGAAGGTATTTGAAGAAACCAACGAAACAAAAACACTAAAATGGAAAATGTCATGATAAACTTTCACTCACTTGACTTCCATATCTTTTTCTTGAACTGGCAGCCATTCTCTCTGAGCTTAAGAAGTTCAAATTCATCACTGAGGAATGTGGATGGGCATGAGTCTCCTGATTGGAATGCCGATGAAAGTGAGTGTGAGAATGGGCGTACATATGATTGTCTCCTCCAGCCAGACTTTTACTTTCCTGACGCTGCATTGTCAAAAGTGATCCAACCCCTTCATTTTGATCACGGCACGAACGCAGAGCTCTTTGAAGGAATTCAATCAGATCAGAGCGGAGCACTTTTCTTTCATGCAACCTGTAAACCACCTTTTGTCAGTAGAGGGTCAATGTAAGTTAAAATATGTAGCTAACATGAGAAAAGACCTACATACCGATCTTTTTCCCAACTCCTCACACCAACAGAATTTGAATCCCCCTCTCTGAGCATCACCATCAATGGTACTGCCATCTCTTGACAATACTCCTCTGTCTCCTGTTGGGTCTTAAAAAACAAGAAAACAAAAACAGTTTTGTTCCCAGCAAATATCTGATTTAAGTTTAATAATTCAAAATTCCATTCTCGTCTTACATTATCCAGCAACAGACACTTGATACCAGCTACCCAAAGGTCCTTAGCCACAGAAGCCGCATCTGGAGCAGTGAGGTGTCCAGAGGTCCACAGCACTACATCTACAGCATTAACTCTCTCACCGCTATCATGTAGAAGCATTACAACTTTATCCATGCAAATGCTTACACCCACAGCTGCTTGAGGTGCACCAGGGCGAAGCATGCCACTCCGATCAAGGCCTTGTCTTAAATTTAAAAAAGAAAACAGATAATGAGGAAAATATGATACAAAATTTCCAAAGTTTCAGTTTTAGCAGCTTGTACGCATGGAATATATAAATATATTTTTATTTTTTTTTAAAGTTTTATTTGTCTCTCTGAAAGAGACTAATGTTTGGCAATGCACAAGGCTTGTAAATTTAAAGAACAGATCTAAATCATCACTCACTACTTTCACACTACTTTGTAAGAATAGAATAGACTTACCTAAAAGATGCAATCATATTATCATATCGTCCTCCTGCCGCAATCACCTCCACCCCACCCCGCCGATGCTTGTTTTTGTTTTCACACACTAGCTGGCACATCACACCAGAATGTATAGTAATATTGCGGACAAAAATTGGGCTTACTAATATTGGACACTGACAAAAAACAAAAATGTTGCAAGTCAGGAATAATCTGTCAAAGCACTTAACAAACTGTTGTTCATGACTGATGACAAAACAAACCTTAGTGCCCAAAGCCTGTGCATAACTAATAGTGTTCTCAAGATCATGAAGGCCTTGCTTTGCATAAGAAGCAGCAGGACCTCTCCGTTTACAGACAGCACGAAATGAGGCAGCTACTTTAGCAAAAGGGCCTTCAACCTCCAACAGAGAAAAAAGTGTCGCTATTTCGGACTCCGAAAGCATTCCTTGCATCTGCTGTTTCAAAATATTTTTGTCCTACAACCAAAACCCCAAAAATTATATGATATGAAATTTCAAAGGGATTGGCTGCACTTATGCCTGCTTTTTAGTTGCAAAGCAACTATTAGATTCAAAAGAAGTTTTTAGTAAATAAAACTTGACAATAAGCTCTCTTCAAGACCACTTACCCTTGCTTCACTGCACATTGACAGAATTTTTGGATGACGATCTTCACTAATGCCTGAATGAAGTAATGCAGCTTTCACTAGTGAGGTATGGTTCAGTCGAAATGCACATGGAAGATCCTGTAAGCCAGGGAGTTCAGAAACAACCTCCCAAGCCACAGCTAACAATTCAGCATCCAGAAGCAAACTTCCTAAAATTTAAAACAATGAAGTAAAAATGTGTTTCACAGATTAGGCTGAAAAACATATCTGGAAATAGCATTAGCAAAGTCTAATTTGGGATCTAATCCATCATCAGCCAAAAAGAAAAGAGAGACATACCTGGAGCTGGAGTAACAATGTCAAAAGCACATTCATACAACTCCCTCGGATGGAAACCGTACACTCTTTTCTCTCTGTAAACTCTCTGAATAGCATAGCGTTTCAGACAAGATATATTATTCCATGCAACATAACGGGCAAAGTTTACTCTGAGATCATGAGGAACTGTTACAATTCCACCCCATTTCGTCATAAGTCGTACAACAGAATCCAACTCTGAGTCTAAAGCACTCTGAGGCATGAAAAGTGGAGTCGTGAGGCTCACAGCACCTGTGCAGATAACAACTAATGCTGGAAGTATTTCTTCTAAGAAAATTTACAGACAAGGTCAAATTTGAAAGTGATGACCTACCATGTTTCTTAAAAACTTTAACAACAACGCCTTTTGCCATGTCCTGTAGAACCAAAAATCGTTGAAGGCTAAGTCCTTTTGGCATCACTGCCATGTCAAATGTAACATCTTCTGCCGTTCCAACTTCCTAAAAAAGGAAAATTCCATAGTTTCACATTTTAATTTACAAATTCAAAATTCCAGAAATTGAATGAGAGTTCATACTTGTTTGAAACAGGAAGCAACAAGATACTTATAAGCCTTGCTTTGAGGGTTCCTTAAGGTATGGCGAACCATGTCTTGCAATTCTGCATCTTCAAGTTGAGGCGGCGGCAAAGAATCTGATGCAAGAAGTTCTTCAGATGAAGGTCTTCGTGAAGGCTCATGGTCAAGCAACCATCTGTATAAATAGTACATATTAAAATAATTCCTTCAACCTTAAAAAAATTAACAACAAAATTAATTTGTACACACCGTATAACATGAGCTTGCTTGACTAAGTCACTCAGAGGAAAATTTAATGGAAATATAATTTGCTTTGATCGAAGGTTATGAAGGACAGTTATGCGTTCCATGCCAGTTTGCAAAGGAGGATAGCACATCTCAAAAAATATAATTCCAAGACTATAAATGTCAACTTTCTGTAAAGATGAAAAGAATTTGATGTTTTTCAAATGAATTTACTATGAAGATATTATTGTAAGCAAAGGTTTATGATGGCTTGCTCACCTGATTATACATTGCTTTGGATGATGCGTTGTTTATTTCTGGTGCAACATACAGAGCTGTACCAATATGACTGGTGAGGGACTGGTCAACTACATCAAGTTTATCAGACTTTAGATGTAACTGTTCCATATAGAATTCATCTATGTTTTCCTTATCTTTGGTTGTTGTCCTGTAAGGTAAAAAAGAAGAAAAAAATGAATTTTTAAAACAAATGTCAGAAAACCAAAGTAAAGTTACGACAGTGGAAAATTGCAGACCTTGGCAGGTTGCTCGTTGTTGCCAGACCAAAGTCACCTATTTTAACATGATCTTGTGAATCTAAAAAAATGTTAACAGGCTTCAGATCTCTATGAATCATTCCCTGCTGGTGGATATGGGCCAAACCTTCAACTATTTCTCTAAATAATCTCCATACTCGAGATTCATCCCGGCAGAGACCCTCATCAATAGCAGTTCTGGATAACACACAAACAGTTTTAGGATATAATAATATAAAAAAGAAAAAAAAGGCATGAACTGAAATCATGCTATGTCCAAAAAGACTTATATTAGAGGGATTTAAAATAACCTTAAAGTGCTCTTTTCACAAAACTCCATTTGGATGTACATAAATTGAATTTCTCTTTGCAAAGGGCTGAAAGAATTTTTGTCATAATCGTCATGTTGAGACGGTTCACTTTCAGGTTCTTCGTCTACTTTTGGAGATAGTTCAGAACCATTTTCAAAAACGATGCTATCAGATGAGTCTTGCATAGACCTGTAAAACATGAGATGAAAGTAAAATTAACATAAGTGGCAAGATTTCACACTACCTGCACTTACAAAGATATAGAATGCTTACAAGAAGCCTAGCCACTGGTCCCCTCCAGACACATCACTGTCAGAGTCAGAATCACTATCAGAGTCAGTGGCTTCTTGAATGGCAGTGCTGGATACACTCCACTCCAAACTGCCCTTGATGGCTGGAGCTAACTCCTTGTGCGCCTGAAAACAAAACAGAAGTGAACCTACTTTTGGGACTAGGATCACCTTTCATTTAAACAGGAGCAACAATCATAGACTCCTCTCTCAAAACAAGATCTACAGATTGTTTCGTGCTGGCATGATGACAGTTATCCACTTACTTTAACAGTGTGGTAAGGTTTCTGAATTGATAGGCTTTCACTGCTTTTTTCACTAGCAGAGACATCAATTGTTGCACTTTCAATCCAGGAGTTGTAGTAACGTACTACATTTTCATGGTTCAGCTGAGATAAAAGTTTAACTTCTCTGGTAATCCGTCGATTCAGCTGGCGGTTACGTGGATTTAATTCTATGCGTTTGATTGCATAAACACCTCCATCAAGCTTGTTACGTACCTTGAAAAAGTTTTCGATCATTCAATCAAAAAGTTTTAAAAATATCTATTTTACCAAGTGATGCTTTAGTTTAAGAGAAGAACTCATACTAAACCCAGAAGGAATGCATACTTTTAAAACATCGCCAAATGCACCCTTTCCAAGAAATTTCAACATTTCAAATTCATTTAGAATGCGAGATTGACCCTTAGTAGCTTCATGGGATATGAAGTTCATATCTACGCCTGGTTCTTCATAATCTCCCGATTCAAAATCTTGCACAGTCTGAAAATTTTATGGAAATAAATATAAAATATAAGAAAGTGGCAAAGTGGAAATAGTGACTTCAATACAATATAAGAGCTTACCTTTATAAAACAATCCTTGAATAATGTAGGTTTAGTCTCTGGGGACTGGTCTCCCATGTAATCCCTACAAACACAACATTTTTCAAAACAGTATTTAAATAATTATGAAAAACAAATGCAATACATACACTGCTGATACTATTTACTATTTAAAATTTTAAACCACGTACAATTGAGTATTGTTGCAAGATGGGTCTTGGTTCAAACGAAGACTTTCTCTTCTTTGGCGGCCTTCAGCACGCAAAGCTTCTTGCTTGCGATGAACCTCATCTTGTATGGCTCGTCTCTGGAAGAAGAAAGAAAATATTTCTAGATAAATTCAATTATTTGTTCAAAACAAATATCAGAATTTCGCAGGTGGACACAAAATACAAAAAACATTAAACTCTTACAGAAATATAACACAATCAGTACCTCTTTTTGCTCACGTAATGAATTTAACTGCTGCTGTTGCTGCTCTTTGTGTTTCTGGAAAAGTAACATTTCTTCGTGGAATGATTTGAATCCTGGTTTGTTGTGTTTATGTAGAAATCCCTGTCGAAAGGATTATAATTCATTCAATGTAGCATGATGCGTGTTGCTGGCTGCATTAATTAAACAATCACTATGAAAATATTTTCATTTCTCAACCTGTATATGCTGTGCAATTTCAAAAATCATTTCTTGTCCACAAAGACGTGAAGTCAGTCTCTCCAACTCCTGCATTAGTTGTGATATATCACTTGTTGAGAGACCTTTGCTTTTGGTCACCGCCAGTTTTGGAGCCCTGAAGAACAACCAAACATGACATTCAAGGTAGCAAATTCGATGGAACTGTTTCAACAACTAAATCTGTCAGAAGTATCTAAAATACACAGAGAGGAGGGTAATTCAAAGGTGAATTTAATGTACCTCTGTGGATAAAAATGTGAACACTGAACATGCAAGTCGATTTGTGCATGAGCCTCACGAACGCCTGAGCTTCCTTGTTGAGGTCTGAGGTGGAGCATGAAGTCAAGAGGCTGCCAAACAACATTGTCACTGGGTTTGCGTAAATCTTCCAATTCGTCTTCAAATATTGCCTACATAACATAGAGAAAAAAGGAATGTTAGCTAACATGACTGTTCTTGTAATCAACATTGTATAATATAAGAGTCATCACTAATATAAGTTCGGTTTAGAGTATAGTTAAGCTATGAATCTAAATTTTTTTTCCCCTGAATTTCACAGCTGTCATATTAATTAGTGACAAGGACAAAAATGTTTTTTTATGTTCCTAATAATGTTTATAACCTCAATAATTCGTGAGACAGTAGTCGAGCACAAACCTTCAAGGCATTTATCTCGTTTTCTTGTCTCTCTTGTCTAACGTCTGAGTCATCTATGTCTGACATTTTAAATCTCTGCTTATCATCTTTGCTGATTCCGCTTCACTACATGTTTTGAGAATCCGCAGAAACCCGGTGCAGCCCGTTTGAGTGCGATCGGACAAACAAAAACAGAAGTAAGAAAAATTCATATGAAGTGTGAAAAATTGCTGTTTCCGGCTCTGGCGCATGCCTGAGATTAATTTGAATGAATAGGGTAGTCCGGAGATAGCCAGAACGGAAGTTTAGAAGAAGTCAAGAATACCAAACCGGATAGTAAACATAGGTCTCGTCAGCGGCCGCCTCATCACACGAGACGCGCTG
>CABIKL010002891.1:0-11808 GCA_902196195.1 Aptinothrips rufus | reverse complement strand
GTCTGGTCTAGATCTATCATCCAGCAAGAGAAGGAGCCGATTCGAGCAAACTCAAAATTCGACTTCTTGCCAAAATGACCGAATTTTCGCCGCTTTTACAGATAAATCGAGATGTTGCACCCTAAAGTAGTAGGAGCTCCAAATACCGACTTTTTTCAATGAAAGGCCATACTATTCCGCACCTTTTGGCACCCCAGGCGTTCTCATATCTGGTCTAGTTTTCTCATATGAGCGAAAAAACCGCGTTTTTGGAGCGAGATACCTGACTTTAAGCCTCCAGATGAGCCACTTTATATTTTTTCCTGTCAAAAAGGGACTTGTTAACGTTCTCCTAGTATCCTGTAGACATGATTTGGGCAATAAAAACGGGGGGTCAGAAATTAAGATCCACCCTAATAAACAAGCCCTTTTCTTTTTGTGAGTTCCCACTACAGAGAAAAGTTAATAACTTTTTGTTTCTCTGATAGGCCAAAACGAAGTTGAGTTTTCAGTTACCAAAATCTAACCAAGGAGTGCAGGGACCTCTTGCAAAGGTGCAAACTACTGGAAAGTCTGAAATACCCAATAAGAGCGCCTCCAAGACCAATGGTTCAAAGCAGTTGAAACAGACTTGCTTAGTATTGACCCCATCTGCTACTACAGTTCCTTCCACTGCGACTGCTGCTGGGCCCAGTCAATCCACAACCAAAACACAGGTAAGTTCTCCCAAAGACCAGCCAAACTATTTTAAATTAAACTCATAAAATCCTCTCATTTGATAAAAAGATTTTAATGCCAGTGTCTCTCTTTTCAGACACCACAACTGCAGAGGCAGTCATCTCAAAAGAGTGATTTGCTTAAAACATCAACTTCTTCGTCCACATCTTCTTCACAATCTTCATCAAGCAAGATACCTTCGGTGAGTTTTACTTGATACTTGATACTTTAGTGTGAAGTTAATTCTTTTTTTCTTTCTTTATCATACTAACTATTTCAGCAGTCTTCAAAGAAAACTGAGAGAAAATCAAGTATCACTGATTCTAGTAGTCGTAAACTCAGTACAGATGATTCTAGTAAAGACAGAGATAAGGAGAGGGAAAGGGACAAGGATAAAGGCGAACCAATCCGACAAACAGTGAACAAGGCACTTCAGGTAAGTGTTGTAACTCAAAGTCTCTTTGCTTTGGTGCTATCCAAGTCAGAAGGGTCTCTCAAGTCAAAATTTAATTTTCAATTTTTATTTTTATGAGAGATTTAAAGATGAAATTTTTGGTTATTGCTTGCTTGAAGTTACAACTTAAGGCCATAGAATTAACTGGTTTGTTTTATTTCAGGAAGCATTATCTAACCGCCTTAAAGAATGTAATGATCTTAGTCAAAGTGAGGAGTCACTTCAAAAAATTGCTGTGTCGATTGAAGAAGAGATGTTTTCCATTTTCAAGTAAGTAATTACTTAAAAGAATTGATAGAGAAATATATCTGAATTTGTTGTTCTATGAATGTTTAAAGAATATAACAAACCTGCAAGAAAACAAATGTTTGCTGAAATGTTTATTTTGGATCTTTGTCATAGGGATACTGGAATAAAGTACAAAGCAAAGTATCGATCATTAGTGTTTAACATCAAGGATCCAAAAAATCCATCTTTGTTTCGACGAATAGCAGATGGCTCTCTCTCTCCAAGTGAACTAGTGCGACTTTCAGCAGAAGAACTTGCATCTCAAGAATTGGCTAAGTGGCGTGAACAGCAAACGCAGCATCAGTTAGAAATGATTCGAAAGAGTGAGCTAGACTTGTTGCAGATGGCCAAGTCAGTTGTGATGAAGACTCACAAAGGAGAACAGGTAAAGTTTATCGTACTCTTTTGTGATGGATTTAAGCAACCAAATGTTCCTGTATCATCATACTAACTTAATTACTCTTACCCTCAGGAAATTGAAACTAGATCACTTGATAACGTACCTGATATTGATCCTAATACAACTGTTACGGATCTTGTTACTGTCCTTAATGACTCTGTGACCTCTACAACCTTGGAGGAAGCAGAGAGAACGGAACAAAGAGAACTCACGCTCAAGGAACGCGAACAAGAGCGTCGTCAGCGTGAGAAAGAGAGGCAGCGGAGAGATGACGACGATCATGATGGGTCTCGTAGCTCACATAAACATCACAAAGAGAGAAGTGATA
This sequence comes from Aptinothrips rufus, assembly GCA_902196195.1. Lineage (NCBI taxonomy): Eukaryota > Metazoa > Arthropoda > Insecta > Thysanoptera > Thripidae > Aptinothrips > Aptinothrips rufus. The sequence continues at coordinate 9,642 of CABIKL010002891.1, read as the reverse complement.
AGCACCGAAGTCACAAACATCACAGTAAGAAGAGTAAGAGCAAAGACCATGAGAAAAGCCGAGACCGCAGCCAGGAAGACAAACATGAAGGGCGAAGAAGTCGTAGCAGAAGTAGAAAAGATTCCAAGACAATGGATAAAGAAAGGAGTCATAGAAGTAGCAAAGATCACAGCAGTAGCAGTAGCAGTAGCAAAAAATTTATTGAACCTGAAATTGAGCCGTATGAGCCATATATCCCAGGATCAGTCTTATCAGGACCTCAAAAAGAAGAAGTTGATGTATCTGATCATGAACCTAGTTCAACAGTCATTATTAAAACACCAGAAATAGGTTTGGATGAGGGAGCTTGGATTGATGACCCCAAGGCAGTGTGGCGTGGCTCAATACACATGCTAGACGTAGCTAGGTTCCATACAGCCTTACAGATAGTCTCAGGAAATTCCTATGAACTTAATAAAGAATTGACTAATGTAGTTGATTGTATTGGCCGTATTTCTACTCAGCTTGCTTGGGACTACATTGGAAGAATCAAGAAGACCAAGGACTTATCTGTATTTCGCTTTCTTTGCTCAGAGGATAATGAAGAGCAAAAGAAATCATATATGAAACTATATTCTTATCTTAGCAATCGCAATCGTTTGGGAGTGGTACAAACATCATCCAGTAATGCAATTAAAGATTTCTACATTTTACCTTTAGACAAAGATGCGCCTGTACCTGCCGTTTTGACTCCTCTTGATAGTCCTGGCTTCAATGAAAATAGGTGAGCATAAAATAAACTTGTTTTATGTAATTTTTTGCTCGACCAGAATTTATGTCCTGCATCTTATGAGTGTCCTCATTCTACTTTCAGAGAAGAGGTGTACTGTTGAACTTTATTTATATGCTGCATTAAGATATTAATACTAGGTGCTCAAAGGACGTAAAAATATTGTGCATTTACTTTCTCTTAAACCTTGTCAAATTCTGTTCTATGGAGCATTTCTGTTTGAATTAACTCACTTTATCGCACCAGAAAATTTCATGTCTAAGTTTATTTCTTGTAATTTATAACTAAGATGATTGATGAAACATTCATAAATGTTGTTTGGTTTCTAAGAAATCCAACCAACTTCATTTCCTGATACGATTATTTTGTCCTCAAAACTAGCAGTAGCTTGCAAATAAGGAGCATCTTTAAGATTAATTACTGTCACTAAAATCAAACTGTTTCTATTATGTTTCAGACCTCATCTATTGCTTGCCATCATTGTTTGGACAAGAAAAAAACGAAGTTCAAGTGATGCTGGCTTACCTCCATTAACACCTTTGGCACCTAAAGGAACTCCCATTGCTCCAAAGGTGTCTAGATTGGGCTTTGATCCTACCAAGATGCCTTCCTCAATACCAGCAATAAAACCACCTTTGCCGCCTTTGGAAACCAAGGACCAAAGTTATATACCTTCGCCTCAAGTGAAGAGAAGCCACACTCCTCCTGGCTCTCCTAGGTAATTATAAGATGCTGTCTTGATATCTTTGAAGGCATTTTCATATTTTAAGGGAAGAAAAGATTTTCATGGGATGTGTTATTTTCAGTATATCTCCAAAAGTCAACATTCCATTACTTGGTGATATGGAAGATGACAATACTCCGTATTCACCTGGAGATGGTGAAAGTGAAGATGAAAATGAGCGAAGAAAAGCTGTAAGTCTTAACAACATTGCTCATATTAGAACAAAAACCTTGCTTTGCTAATCATGCAATAATTATTTCAGTTCTATTTACTAAAATATGTTCTCTTACAGGAACTGGATCGCAAAATATTTGAAGAGACACAAAGGATTAAGTCCTTAGAAAGTGCTATCACAAGTTTAAATCCTCAACTAGACGATGACAGTGAAGAGGATGATTCCAAGCCTTACAGTCCATCGCGGTCGTTCACTCCACCCAGTTCTCCACCTCCTCAACATCTCCTCAGCAGCAAGTCCTTGCTGAAAGTTGATCCCATTGTCCAAAACTATGCTGCTCTGGACAACTCACCTGATGCAGATGATGGGCCATCATTCGTCCCTTCAGATTGTAGCTCTTCTTTTTTTGCCACTCCTGTGTCATCAAAGACCTCTCCTTCAACATCACGCACTCCAAAATCAAGAGATACTCTAGAGAGGAGGTACTCCAAGAGTGCTATGAGCAGTTTCTTGAATGATGACTCTCAGGATTCTGATGGTAACTCTGTGGATAGTGAGCCGAAACCATCGTCACGTTCCAAGTCAGGAAGTCAGTATATCCCAGGACTGTCGGAGTATTCTCCTGAGTCGCGCTCTCCCAGTGTTTCACAGGACTCCATGGACCAGTCAGCAAGTCTTCTGGATGTATCTCAACCACCTCCTCCATCCACACAGCCTGCTAATGAACCATCAGAGCCTCTGCCGGACCTGTCGCAGCCACCCCCAAGTTTATTACCACCTCCAAGTTCAATACCACCTCCAGTTTCAATACCTTCTCCAAAGTCATTACCACCCCCAAGTTCAGCACCATCTCTATGCTCATTACCACCCCCAAGTTCATTGCCTGCTCTAAGTGTATTACCTCCTCCAAGTGTATTACCTCCTCCAAGTGTATTACCTCCTCCAAGTACATTACCGCCTCCAGTTCCATCATTGCAGCCACCTTCCAGTCTGTCTCAGCTGTCCAGCCGGATGAACTCCCCTGCTCCACCAGCAGCTCCTCAGACTCTGCTGCCTGACCTGACGCAGCCTCCGCCAGGCCTCTCGCAGCCCCTGCCCGACCTCTCCCAGCCGCCGCCAAGTCTGCTACATCCATCGCCGTCCGCCGCCAAGAGCAAGGCGCTGGCGGCGCTGTCTGCGCTGGCCCAGCCGCCGCCACCGGGCATGGAGGACGACCCGTCGTACTGCATGGAGCCGTCATTCTCCTCGTCAGCCTTCCCGACGATCCCCTTGCCCTCCACTCAGCCGGCGCCGCCCTCGCCCTCGCCCTCTCCCGCTGCCGGGACCTTAGCGCACCCTCCAATGCCCAGCGACTCACCACCGACGACAGTCGCTCCTCTGCCACCGGAACAACCAGAAGACCAGCCGCCGCCACCCCCTCCAGAGCCCGCCTCTTCACCCCCTCCGGAGTCTCCTCCGTTGGCGAGGAACCCCTCGCCGCCACCCCATCTCTTCCGCAACCGGTCGCCGTCACAGTCACCTCGACGGTCGAAATCCAGATCGAAATCCAGATCGAAATCCAGATCGTCAGACTCGAGCTCGTCTTCGTCCTCCCGGTCAGCCTCCTCCGATTCGTCGCATCAGTCGCGGTCTCGGCGCTCTCGCAGTCCGCGGAGTCCGCGGAGTCCGCGCACCCCTCGGAGCCCCAGGACGCCGCGCAGCCCCAGGAGTCCGCGCAGCCCGAGGAGCCCGCGACACTCCCGCTCGAGGTCTCGGTCCTCGAGGTCACGATCGCGATCACAGTCGCCGCTCTCCTCCCGAGGGCCCCGCCCGCCCACGCCACCCCGTCGGAAGCGACGACGCTCCTCCCCAGAGGACCTGGACGACAGCAGCAGCAGGAAGAGCCGAGACCACCCGAGGTGGAAGGACCGGCCGCCATCGCCGGCTGAACACGACTACCCCCGGGACCGCGACTACAAAGATCGCCGGCGCTCCCGCGACGCCTCGCGCAGCAGGTCCAGGACGCCGTCAAGAGCTCGATCTTACGACAGGAGTCCTAAAAGAGAGAGAACCCGAGACCGGGGTAGAGATCGGGATCGTGACAGGGACAGGGATCGAGACAGAGAGAGGAGCCGGGACCATAGAGGCCATGACAGGAACTGGGACTACAGGCCGCCGCACTGGGATCAGTACCCTGGTCCGGGCCCTGGCTCTGGTCCTGGGCCTGGTCCTGGCATGCCGCCCATGGGCATACCGATGGGGATGCCGCCCATGCGGGGACGTGGGCGAGGTGGCTGGGACAGAGGCAAGTTCCGGGGAGGCTTCCAGAGGGGCTTCTACCCGAGGGGCGGCCGAGGACACTTCCGAGGACAGAACAGACCACCACATCATCAGTACCATGGGGACGTGTACGATCACTCACAGTATGAGGGAGATATCCGCAACTTTGAAGAAAAGCAAAGGGAAAGGGCCATGAAGATAAAGCGGAAAGAGATGAAAAATAAGAAATCATGGGAGTGATGGGATAATATCATTAACATATTTACTTATGTTATTTTTTAGAAATCTGTTTTCTTTTTTCACCAACATTCATGGAACAGTTTTTCAGCATTTTTTTTTTACATTTGATCTGTGAGGATTTGTAAGTGGCAACCTCCAGCTGCTTATCTTTTTCCTATTTGTTAGATTGTCCCCTTTTTGGCCACAACTAATTGCAAACTGTGCAATAATACATCTGCATTCCATTCCAGTTCACAAGACACTATGTCGTGTTCTTCTTTTAAAAATGTGAATAATTTCTATGGGACCTATTTTATGCCATTTTAAGTATCTTTGAGAAGTAACTACTTTTGCTGAATACTTACTGTTGGAGTGAACCTTTTTTCTTTTTTTTTTTGGCTCCCTTAAAACTTTAATTGGCATTACTATTTTGGCAATATGTAGATTGTCCAGTGTGAAAATGCTATCAGGTTTGAATTTTTATGTTCCTATCATTGGTAGAATTCATACTACTTCTATTTCACAGGCTTCTGTTTTATTGATGATTGTTAAGACTTATAAGTTATATTTTATTTACTAGTGTTACCCCTTTTATGTAGGCGTTAACCATTGTTATGATGGGAACATAAATAGCAATTATTTCATTTGTTCATTTACTTCTGTGAAGCTTCCACAAGTATGAATTTTCATACTTTTGTTTGTAATGAAATAGGCTTTGTTTTGCACCCTCTGCTGTCTCTATTTATGCTTTTCCTATTCGACTCTCAATTAATTAATAAGGAAATGCTTGTGCTTCAATCTATCAAGATGAAGAATTGGTACCAAATGTCATAGTCTTGTATTAATTTGCGTGCTTCTGTTTTCTAATGGACTCAAAAACAAAAAACAAAAGAGCAAACTAAATGAAATTAGTTCTGTGCAAATTCCAAGAACTTCTTCTTTCAGTAATATGACAAGTACAAAATTTGGCTTTGCTCAATTTGGTAGTGGCCATCAAGAACAATGCTTGCTAATTCAATTTGTTGATTTTCTTTTTTACAAAGCCATTAGCTGATGGCTATATTAAATGTCAAGTGAGTACCGATTGTAAATTTTTCATTGAATTTGTTGCTGACTCAGAACTAGTTCATTCTCTAGAATGTTAGTACCTGTGGGTGAAGTTGAGTGTATGTAGATATTAGTTCTCTATTTACCAGTGTAACTTGTGTATGTATGTAAGATATGTATACTGTTCTGGCAGTGAAAGAAGTGTTGAATGGTGACTTGACAGCAAGTGATTCTGAGTCTCCTTATCAACTTCCCATTGTTATTTTCAGTGACACTTTTAGAGCATGGTCTTATTTTTTGCTTTACATTGACACTATTTGTATAAATTGTAAATATATTTGTTGTACAGAAACGGTTCCTGTAACATGAAATGAGAAAGAAGCAGACTATTATCAGTTTTATTTGCTTCAGAAAATGCTAGCTTTTGTGCTCTGACTTCTGTTTTGTTGATCTCCACTTTTATACGAAGTAAATGAAAGCATAATCAACTGCTTAACGAAGAATGTATTATCACTCAAGCAGCATGCTGATTAATCTCTTCTTTCCTCAAAACGGATGTTCATTTTTTGGCGTTCTTATGCCCTCATCATCATGTGTGAAAAAGTAAATGAAGTTTTGAAGTGCCTGAATTTTTGTGTTGTTATTTCAAATCCAAATGTTAGGATAAGTACCAGACACGGTGATAGAAAAATTTGTGCAATATTGCATGCCGAATATATCTCATTCCAATATAAGACATTTACTTGCAAAATGTACACCACGGGATGTACACAACACAACACAGAGAGCACACCTCCAACTTAGTCTGGAGTAACGGAGTGGGCTGCAAGAGAGATGCAATGAGTTTATGAGGCTTGACATTGAGCATAGAGGTCAATTATATTGGCTCTCTAAATTTGAGATAGAAATAAGGACATTTACTGGAGGAAACTGGTGTATTTCATACAGAAAATGAAATCATTTGGGTGATCCTAACCAATCCAGCGCATATGCGGCAACCATCATACTAGAGCACAAGGCAGTGCGGCGGTACAGACTAAAATCTCCGAACAAACCCAAAACTTTGTTAAATTTTGAAATTTCTCTATGAACTTGTCGAAGTTTCACTGCCCACGATTTCCACTGATGACCGATTAACACTGAAAGAATAAAAAGTAAGTATGATCTTCGGTAAGAAGAGCATAAGACTAGAAACTTAAAAAAAATTCTTCGACAGTAGAGTGAGGTTAGAGACGCTATATTTTGAAACTCCTGCGAATACGAGTGCAACCGGTACAACCTTTTAGGCCTATTAGCGAACTTGGGAATGAGTCGTGATCGGCTTGTACTGTAGTGCCGTTTCGTACAGCCAGCTGTCAACCATGTCATCTCCGGAATTTGATGGTTCGATGGATGCCGATATAAAAACTATCGTGCGAAATGGTGTGGGACAAGAATTTTTTATCTAATTTTTATGATCTATTCCTTTCGGTGTCTCCAATTTCTTTTCAGTCCATGTGACACAGTTAACTTAAATGTGGAAGTTTACATTATTTTTTTTGTAATGTTAATTATTCTTTGGTCAGAATGTATTGAAAACTCTTGCTGCGGGCTTGTGTCTATTGTGTTGAAACATTTTGATACTAAAATGTGATGCTTCTTACAGGATCCAACAACATGCCTTGCTGGTATTTTGACAAGAAAGAGCTTAGGAACTCGCCATCATTACAGGATGGCATTACAGCAGAAACTGAAAGCAGGTATCGGAAGGAAGGGGCTCGTTTTATTATTGACACTGGAACTAAAATGGATTTAGGATACAATACAATGGCCACTGGGGTTGTTTACTTTCATCGCTTTTATATGGCACATTCCTTCAAGTATTTTCCGAGATATGTAAGTAATACAAATGTTCATTCTCTTTAGCTAATGGCCTTGTACCTGTTAACTCGTGATGCTCATCGCATTTCCATCGTGTGTTGAAGGTAACTGCTTGTTGCTGTCTGTTCTTGGCTGGTAAAGTTGAAGAAACACCTAAGAAATGTAAGGATATAATTAAGATAGCACGTGAGAAGCTTTCAGACGAAAAGTTTCGTCAGTTTGGAGAAGATCCTAAGGTAAATGGCTTTTTGGTTTTTGTGTGTAGCAATGTATTACAGACCTAAAATAATGATTTGTCTTATTCTTATCTAGGAGGAAGTTATGACTTTGGAACGAATTCTGCTACAGACAATCAAGTTTGATTTGCAAGTTGAACATCCTTATGGTTTCTTATTGAAGTATGCCAAAAGTCTTCGAGGTAAGAGTATGGTTTTCATGAGGGTCTGAAAACTAGAAGTACGCATCAAATACCTGATCTTGAACTTGTTTTGTATATTTTTCTCGTGTAGGAGATAAAGCCAAGCTGCAGAAAATGGTTCAGATGGCTTGGACATTTGTAAATGACAGGTAAGTTAAAAATTTCAGCATGATCTTAATTCATTATTTTTACATTCTGAAGCTAATATTGTCATTTTGTTGTGCAGCCTATGCACTACATTGTGTCTACAATGGGAACCAGAAGTCATTGCTGTTGCTTTGATGTATCTTGCTGGAAAATTAAGCAAATTTGAAGTAGTTGATTGGCAAGGCCGTACAGCAAAGCACTTACGATGGTGGGATGTATTTGTAGAAGATGTCACAATGGACCTTTTAGAAGGTGAATCTGCCTAATTTTCATGTTTTTAAATATTCTCAGCTGTGTTTCTCCACAAAATTAAAGTTTACTTTTAAAATTTCACGTTATTGCATGCTAAAATGTTTACTTAATGTTATTTCATTGAGGTCTGGATAATTAGTTTCTCTTCATTGTTTCAGATATATGCCATCAGGTACTTGATTTGTACTCTCAACCACAGGGCAGTCAAGTTCCAGACTCACCTCCGTATGATGATGCACCCCAAATCAAGAAGGAAAGACTCCATGCTCAGCCTATCTCACCTGGCCACCATTCCCAATCCCCAGCTGGTTAGTTTTGTACTGTTATAAAAATGTCGAATTTAACTGACCTATTACAGTTTTTTACTAACTTATCTTTCCATTTTCCAGCTCTTCCACACAAACGTAAGGACAACGAAAGCTCTCTTGACAAACTGGACATGTCTACTATTAACTACAGTAGCTATAGTTCTGCTGGACCGGCCTTTCCACCATCTAGTCTTGCAGCCTTCCCCCCATCTTACCCTCCATCAGGTTTCTTCCCATCTCAACCACCACCGTCATTACCGCCATCTATTCCTCCCACTGTTCCACCTCCCACAATCCCTTCTTCTTTGCACCCACCCGCGGTCACACTCCCGCCCCCAACACATCCTCCCCCATCGCTCCCTCCCCCCACATTGCCCCCGCCATCACATCCACCCCCTACGCATTCCATCCCAACGCATGCACCACCTTTATTACATGGGCCACCCTTACATCCACCTCCAAGCCTACCTCCTACTCACCTGGTTCCTCCCCCGCTATCTCAACCCCCACCAACTCATCTGCCACCACCAAGACCTCCATATCTTCCACCGCCATGACATGATCTTGTTGTTAATATTTTAATGGTTTGGTACCTTGTGATTACTGCTGTAGGAATGATCTTTATTGTTTTGTTTAGTGAACCTTACACTAAAGAAGCCAATTTATCTCATATTAATTTAATGTAAAATAAAACGTTAGTTACAATTTTTACTTGTGTCTTTTCTGAAGTTGAACCCAGATTCTGTTGAAGATAATAATTTGAAATTAGGCGATTGTGTTTCTTTTTCTTTCTTTTTTTTAAAATCATTACTACAGTAATGCTAACTTTAAAGAGTAATATGATGAGACAGCAAAATCAAACAAGACTGTCAGGGAACACCGCCATCAGCGGTGTTATGGTAGGACATGTTCTTTACTTCGGTAATTAACTTGTCTATGCTTATTTCTACGCCATAACGTCATAATGTCGTATGAGCGAATTCTTTTACGACATGTCGCTGACTGCTCTTATGGCTCAGCTACACCCAGATCGTACTTGTCGGCAATGTGTGCGAGGGGCTTCCCTTATCAGTCTGCTGATGGGGGAGACATAGCCCCCACAGCGAGATTTTTGTGTTTGTGCTTACGTGGTGCAAACTACTCTTCAGCTTCTGCTGAAGGCTCAACTTTTTCACAACAATAACAATTAAAAGAAATTCAGGATCCGCCACCGCGGGAGGGGGGCGGGGCGGGGCGGGCTGCCCAGCCCGGTCCCAGCTGCCGGCCAGAAATTTCGGTCCACAACCTACCTGGACGCAAAAAAATATAAAATTACACACTTTGCCGGGAGTTGAACCCTTCTCCCCAAGGGGTAACCACTAGCCCAAAACGTGTACAAGATTTAAAAATTTATAAATCTTTTAAATTATTTACTGTGATTTAAAATGATTTAGCATAATTTTAGAGTGATTTAGCCTGATTCAA
>CABIKL010002890.1:0-11810 GCA_902196195.1 Aptinothrips rufus | reverse complement strand
GTCAACCAGATCGTTCTCGCCAATGGAACGCGCGCGCCTGCCGTCCTGGCGGCGAACTGCGTAAGTCCGGCCGCGTTTGGTAGTTCGCTGCTCCTGCATAGCCGTTCCTCCACCTCTCTTGCTCCGTGAGGATGCGGCGGGACGGCTACGCGCTCAAGTCGTTATCCGCTCGACATTCGCACGTCGGCCCAAACCGAACTGGCCAGTGAGCCGACACGACCAGACACGACGCTTCTTACAGTATCAGTGTGAATTTTAATGTAATTCTTGGGATCAATTAGTCAGTCATATTCATATTACCCTACTTTTTGGAATTGATGGACTAACCGCCCGGGCCGAGCTGCCTTGAGGATGATGTCATTGAAAAGCATTTTCGTACTTCTTGATCTCGTTATTATCCTAAGCTGAATTCAGACTCGAGAGCACCACCGGCCGCTTTGTTTCACTTCTCTTATATATATTTTTGAACGGATGAACCTCCGCCCTCGCCTCCGACATGATTACGGGGTGAGGAGACGCAGGACGAGACAATGAGGCGGCCGGCCAGCGCAGCCAGCCAGCGCAGCCAGCCAGCGCGGCCAGGCAGGGCGGGCAGCCATAGCGCGGTAGGCGGTAGCGCGGACGGTAGCCGGTAGCGATGCTGCGATAGTATCCCATCATGGACCGAGCTGGTGATTCTCAGGACCATCAGCCGACAGGTGCAAAACTGTAACTGTCAGTCTGGTGCGGCGCATAGCAGTCTGCCTCCAGTGCCTCCGGCTCGCTCCAGCCTGGACTCCAGTCCGTCTGGCGGGAGTCCGGCTGGAGCCTGGGCGGCCTCCTCTGTATCACCGTGCCTTGTACTTTATTGTTTCCTGATACTGAGATCTCAGTGGATTCCGACAGGTAATAGCAACCGATCGTAACACGCACCGGCGGCGGCGAGTTGAAGATTTCATTTTCGCCTTCCTCGCTCTGCTGTTCTGATCTTCTTTTACGAGTTGTCGTAACTGAATATTTCGTGGTGTTGCGACCCTCTCCACCTGGGTGCCTCACTAGTTGACGGAGCGCACGAATGAATACATGAGATACGTGAACGCATAAGAATGCATGAGAATACAAAGAACAAAAAGAATACCAAAGAATACCAAAGAATACCGAAGAATACCGAAGAATACAAAAGAATACTGAAGAATACAAAGAACACAAAAGAATACAGAAGAATACAATAGAATACAAAATAATATACAGGAACACAAAAGAATACGAAGGAGTAGATACATTGAACGCGCCCGACAGAAAACATAAGTGATAGGCGCCCCTCGCTATCCACGCCCGTTTGCAGAATTGCCTACCGAAACGTGGCAAACTGGCGAAATTCTGTCCAATACATAGTATATTAACCAACGATAGTATTTTCGTTGTTGTACAGAAAAGCACGCCGCCTAGTATTCGCTATAAATTGATCGCTATTTATCATAAAGTAATGCGTTTGTGTAATGCATTTCAGCAGGGAAGACCTTGTGGTGCACCACCCTTGTACAGTACTGCGGTAAAGTACATTGAACACCTCGGCGTCTCGCCGGGCTCCCGAGCCCTGCCATAGAGTGTATGTGTACAGTGCATGCGGGCGAACCTGGTGAGACCCGCCGTCCCGACCGCTCCCCTTCCCCCACACCTGCCTCACCCACAAGGCTGGCCGCAGAGCGAGCCGCAGAGGGGGGTGCCATCCTAACCTGGGATCTACTACTGCTGTCCCGGTGTAGGCTATGTCAGCGGATCAGAGCTCCGCAGGGGGCGTGGCGTGGCGTGGCGTGGTGGGCCAGGTGCCTGATCGTGAATTGCTATGGGTCCTTCTGAAGGTCGATCGCCCTCATATGGAGTGGTAATTGATCAACTGGGCTGTAGCCCATCGCTGCATGTGCGCGTGATACTCCGGCCGGAGCAGCAGCAAAGTAGCAAAGCAAAGCTAGTGCAATTCGCTCGTGGGGAGCGGAGAGACAGACACAGTGCGTTCAGCGGACGAAAGACATGTAGCAAAAGATGCAACAGATTGAGATCTCTCTGCGCATTGTGAACTCCAGCTAGGCCGCGGCTAGGAGAAGAAACTCAAAACTAGAGCGAGGAGTGGTAGGAGTTGATAACTACCAGAGCAGGTCTGTAGAAAGAAAGGTGACCAGTCTGCGCCGCTTTTTGTTATGTAGGAAGAGAAGGGGTCAAAGTGATGCAGCGGCATGGCGCGGCGTGGCGTGGCGGGGTTGGGTGGGGTGGGGCGTGGCGGGGCCGGGCGCGGCGCGGCGTGGCGGGGCAAGGTGAGGCGGGTGTGGCAGCCACGGTGCCGCGGCGCTTGTACCACCGCCGTCATGTGTAACCAATCTGCAGACAATAAATACGGCGAAGGCTGGGTTCCAAATCGCTGGAGCATATAAAAACACGCCGCGCGCAGGCGATTCTCAGAGAGGACAATCCCCCGCGCCGTCTCCTAGCAGCGCCAGGGAGGGGCGCGGTCCGGTCAGCTCGGCGGTGACTAGACGTACAAAAAGAAGACGGTGACATCTCTAACGCGAACGAATCCAGGTTGTGGCCGGGCGTGGCTCGGCGTGGCGCGGCATGGCGCGGCGTGGCGCGGCGTGGCGTGGCGCGGAGAGGTGGGCAGTGAGCCGAGCGGACTAATAGGCCGCGGGGATAGCACCGTGCGTGGCCGCGCCTAGACAGACTAGAAGGCAGACTATTTTTCGAAAATGTTTCCAAAATTATTCCGGATTTCGCCTTGTTTTGATTAAATTGTCCATCAATTTCGTAGTTAAGTCATAGAATATGCCGCATGTTACGTGGAATTTTTGTAAGGGCGGCGGCTACCATGGGATACTTTTAAGACGTACTCAACTCTTATGGAATATAGTCCTCGGTATTTCACAAGCCTTCGCCATTTTCGTGATGATTTTTTTTCGGCATTAGTATATTTGGAATATCTGGAATATTTCGTATATGTTTGGAAAATAATTCGGAATACCTGGGAATACCTGGTGCCACGTGTGTTCAGTCCACCCTCGCTCTGCACAGTCTGTCACTTGTCGACGCCCCCTTTAAGCAGTGCGTCGCGCGCCGCTCCGTGTAGGCGATTATGGCGTAGGGCCGTCAGTGCGGGTTACAGTATAAACGCACTTGGTGAAAGCGGAACACCCCTCTGGAGGCGGTATTTATACCAAAGACTTGCACGTGACCCCTCATATGAGATCATGACAAACACCTGAGGGGCTGCCCATAAATTACGTAAGGTTCTTAGGGTGGGAGGTGGGGGGCGGGGGTCCGAGCCTGCCTTATGGGGTCAAAAAGGGCCCAATTTAGTCTTACGTTATTTATTGACCACCCCTGAAACGAAATAAATCGCAACGTAGAGGTCAAGGGTTCATATACCGGCTCCAGAGTGGTGTTCAGTTTTTACCGTGCGCACCTATTACCCACACCCGCACTGACCCTACGTGTGGTGCTCGCACCGGAGCGGCGCGGCGAGTCCGACTATGCGCAGTGCCTCGCAGAGCGTGAACAGCTCAATTTTTCATGGCGTGCCTGCCGGCTCGACTAGGGCAGGGCAGCGGGGCCAGTGGGACAGACAAGACGAGACTAGCGGAGCCTGAGCGGAGCCGCTGCCGCTGAGCGTGCGGTCGCGTGCGTGTGTGTGGCCGCGGAGAGCTAGCGCGTGCCGACCGAGTGCCGACGGTGAAAACCATCCCTTGAAATTCAAGGGTAGGTGGATTTCAAGGATAAGGCTGCTATGCTTGAAGGCCCATAAGTACCCTTGAAATCACGCACCTATCCTTTTGGATATCAAGGGATCGTTTTTATTTTCCCGTGCCATGTGCCATATAGAGGACAGGGGTGAGTGGGGGTAGTGGCGCGCCGCCTGGAAGGAAGGCAAAGCGCCTGATACATAGTAGTCAATCCGTTGTACTTCGCCCGAGGGGCACCTCACTTCCAAAACGAGTGTACACTGACTGTTGACTAAAGTGACAAGAGGTGACCGGAGGCCAGTATTATGAGCTAATGAAAATGGGGAAAATAGATGTAAAATAGGCAGCTTTTGGCGGTTTTGTGACTATTTTTCCGAAAAATAAGACAATTTCATTGACTTAAACATTGACCGAAATGACTTAAAAGTGACTGAACAAAGAGGCGTACACTGACTGGAGGATGTGAGGTACCCCTCGACTTCGCCCCCTTTTCAGCGTCTTTCTGGACCCGCCTCTGATCGCGCTGCCCTACACCCTTTGGGTGAACTTGCCGACGCTCTGGCGCGCGCAGCCATAACACGACTGAGCACGCATGCAGTTCGTTGCTAACCGCTCCCAGCGCTGTATGCTGGTGGTCGTGTTGCTGGTGCTATTACAATAGGCACGGTCAGGGCGTGGCGTGGCGTGGCGTGGCGGGCCGCGAGGATGATCTGCTGCGCGCCTACTTGCCACCTGTGCGTCGGGTCCCAGCTAGGTGTGCGGGGAGGTCTGGATGGACGGAGCGCTATGGGAGAAATGCAGAAGAGGAGGGGGACCGGGGGGGTCAGTGAGCGGCGCACACAGGTGTGATTATCGCCTCGTCTCGACTCGCGCTGGTCGGCTTACAGCCTCTGACTGCCTTTAGCCTGCTGTAGTTGTGCCCAACGGCGGTCTAGCACCATCGCCGCGACCCTCCGCCACAGCGAGCAAGCAGCAGGGCAGGGCAGGGCCAGGGCAGGGCAGCGCAGGGCAGGGCAGGGCAGGGCAGGGCAGGGCAGGGCAGGGAGAGGTGGCCTTCCGCAGTGCCGTAAACAAATCGAACATAGACAATGCCATGCGGGCGATCGACCATAAGGCTGCTTGGGAGCCGCACAGTGTTAGGTACCAGCGGGCTGGGCTGGGCTGGGTTGGGCTGAGCGGGTAGTAGGGCCCTGCCGTGCCCTGCTCTGCTGTGATGGGGGTGCGCGCAGTGTTGTGGAGAGAATGATAAATGGAATGGGATACACGCGGCCTACCCCGGTGGCGTGGCGCGGGGTGCTGACAGTGGCCTGCTGGCCGGAGCAAGGGGCCTGCTTGCTATCTTGTGCTTCGTATGGCTGTAGGCCGAAGAGAGCCATATGATTGTAAAAAAAATAATTATGAAACGTTATCAAAATGTATAACTGAATTTATAACGATTCGCAACGTGGAAACACTCAATTTCAAGATATATTGATTCTAAGATAGTTTGCCACATTGTTGGCCAAAATGCATTTCCTCCATTTTAGTGAGAGCTGGGGTCCATTGTTTTTGTGAACGTTCGCCAGCCATATGTTGAAACAACATTGATGGACAATGTTGATTGTGTTCATTCCTACCCTACCCTGTTGATTGTGTTCAACATTGCTAGGAGATGCTGGACAATACTGCTAGGGACTGTTGGATGACTGACATCAACGTTGTTTTATACGTTGATCAACATTGCGGGATACGTTGTTTTCGTGAATATACGCCAGCAATGTTGATCAACAAGCTTCAAAACACAGTGAAGAGAGAAAGAAAGCTGTGCCACGGCGCGGTGAAATGTCCAGACTTTGTTTTTGCTGACTTGATAAATTAACGAACCTGCGGTTATTGGAGTTCGAAAACTAGACGATTACTCTCAAGTATTCAAGTAGCACGGCTGAACACATGCTCGTGTCTCGTGTCCAGCGCTGCAACTGATAAATCCATAGCCCTCTGCACCAGGTCTGACCAGCTGCAGCTGCAGCCCACTGCAACGCGCCAGTCGGCCTGCGGCCTGGGTGCCATGGGCTGTGGTGTGCTCCATTACTGACCTGCTTTGTTGCCACTGTGCGGCTAGGTCTTCTCAGGTTTGAATCATTATTCATTTCAGTCGATAGCCAGTCCTCGTCGATGCGTTTTTTAAACGCCTGGGCGGCGGGGCGGGCTATGCTCGGCTGGCAGAGTTTTTCCTTCCATTCGCTTGTCTCGCTCGTCGTCGAGAAAAAAAGAAGAAGGTCGAAATGCGCAGGTTTTATTGCTGTTCTGTTCCAGAAGATTAGGGGCAAACAGCCCCTGTTTGCGATCGATTCATTCCGAGTTTGATGTAATTCGAGAGGTTATGTTGATATATTCATCAGGTGGGATGTGGGTGCCGGGGCAGCGCTGCAGCCCGCTGTGACCGGCCCGTATCGAATGTTGTGTGGGCGATCAGAGGGACGATAAAATAAGAGATGATATAATGACTGGAAGGTCGGAAATTTGTCCGAAAATATAGACAACTTTTTTTCAGTAGTTGTTACTCTTTTATTCAGAAAATCAGGCTTTTTGCAGTTTTTGCAGACACATCTTCTCTTCTTGCCTTTTTAAGAAAGTTTCCCTTCGGACGTGCACTTAATAATGAGAATAAATAATTAGATTTATGTACCGACTCAAACGTTCCGTTCCATTTTATAGGAGCGCGTGGTTCTCCAAGGTATAGGTAGCGTCGCGTGTGACATCAACGTGCCTACCAGATCGATTGTTATGGTTGGAAGTGGCCAATAATTTAGGCGGACAGGAGTCACTGTGCCACGCGCCACGCCACGCCACGCCACGCCACGCGACTTCAGAGCCACTAACATCACGCGCTGTTCCTCCAGAGAGACGTGTAGGTATTGTGCAGCAGCACTGAATGAATTAGACATAGAGGCGTCGCGACGCGGCTCTTGGGAGAACGGGAGGAGGGGAGGGGGGTGGAGGGGGGGGGGGATCCTCGCCGCGACATCAGGTGTCGGATTAAGCGGTCGTTACGACAAGGGGACCGGGTGAGAGGGAGGAGGAGTGGGGAGCAGGCGATCTAAACCCTCGTCAAGACGCCCCGCCACGCCCCGCCACGCCCCGCCCCGCCACGCCCCGCCACGCCCCGCCACGCCCAGCAGCGCCTCTCTGAGCAAAGTGTATCAAATCAAGGGAACAGGTGCGATAAGGATGTAATGACACTTCTAATACTAGTGCCCCGAGGGAGCAGGATGTCGATCAAAGCAACGCCTGCTACCGTTACTTTGCTGCGGTCGAGGTGTGTAAAGAAGGCGAAACTAATGTCTAGACTCAGTAATCGAACCCAGGGCAGTTGGTCATTTGGTTTGTTTGGTTTGTTGAGAGCTTTATGGATTTCCTTGTCCGTTCTGAATTCACGGAAGATGGTTGCAGGCTCGAATCTCGGCACCGGACCCGGCAATGTTACCCTGCACAGTGTGCTCTTATTACCCGAACTGACCCCAGACTGTAATCGAGCGGCTTAGCCTCGGCTCTGCAGCGAGAAGAGAAGTAAAGGGAGCTACAGTGTCATCAGCACCGCACTGCACTGCAGGCCTGCTGGCTGCCTGCCCTGCGCTGCCCTGCACTGCCATGCCCTTTGCCCAGCCCTGCCCTGCCCTGCCCTGCCCTGCCCTGCCCTGCCCTGCCCTGCCCTGCCCTTCACTGCCCTGCCCTGCCCTGCCCTGCCCTGCCCTGCCCTGCCCTGCGCTGCCCCGCCCTGCCCTTCCCTGCCTTGCCCTGCGCTGCCCTGCACTGCCCTGCCCTGCCCTGCCCTACCCTGGTCTCTCCCACCGGAAAGACATTCCCAGCGCCACTGATGACCGCAAAACACGACCATAACGACCAAGACATCACCAGCATACCCAACAAAGTACCCGCACCGGTACCTCACGGGTACCTCACGGGAACCTCGCCGGGCTGCCTGGGCTGGGCAGGGATGGGCCGTAGATTCGCTCTGCGCTCAGCACCTCTTGACTGACGGCGGAGATGTTTCCGGATCGCAGTGTCCATATCCCGTGCCTCACGGCTCTGTGCTCCGTCTGTGCCCAATCAAAAGTCCACATCGTGATAAGCACCCGTTGCTCTTTAGCATGATAGTTCTGTAGTCTGTGATTTCCCAAACTACCGCCTTTTTAAGTTGCCGGCTGATTTCTCGTGCGTTTAGTTCACCAGCTCAGCATGACCCACCGTGGTGTTCCTGCGCGCCAGTCGCTCCCCCCATCCGCCTCCTCCTGCCCCCTGCCCCCTCCGCATGCCCCCTCCCATCTCTTTTCACGGCAGTGATCTCGCCGGGGATTTTGTGGACAGTGAGGCTAGTCGAGGTGCTATTGCAGCCACCATCATACAGTCCCCAGCAAGCAGCATCACCGGCTTGTCAACACGGAAAAAAATTTCCGACGGGCGTTTTTCTCTGGAGTCGTGGCGCTCTGGAGAACGTGGGAAATACTGGACCCAGCCCTGCAGCTCCGCGGTCATCTCCTTTCCCCGCCCCGCCCGGCCCCGCCCCGCCCCGCCTCGTCTTGTCCAGTCGGCCACCGGGCACTGCGCCATGAAATGCGACGACACCAGCGAATGGGGTGCTATCAGTCACGGTCATTCATTCATTCATTCATTCATTCATTCATTCATTCATTCATTCATTCATTCATTCATCATTCATTCATTGATTCATTCATTCATGCATTCATTCATTGATTCATTCATTCATGCATTCATTCATTCAATCATTCATTCATTCATTCATTGTACTATTGTCATTCACGGTCAAATTAATGTGTATTTCGCGTATTGGAGTTTCCTCTCTAAAGCGTTCGATCCCAAATAATTAAATGTCATCAATGGAGCATAATATTACCCTATATCGCACCGACCTTACACCTTGCCCCACAGTGCTTCGGATTGAAGAGAGACGTAACTGATGAAATAATCTGAAATGAAGCAGTGATTCGCAACGCCGCGGCGGTCGTCAGGAAGTCCATCCACCTCGGCTATCAACGCCCGGCCAGGCTAGACCCAGCCCCGCCCCCGCCCCACCCGGCAATCTGTAGGGAGTTCTTCCGGTTTCCTGATTCACCCCTTACGGTTCTCTTTGCAATGGACTTCAAGTGCTACAGTTGCCATTGCACCAACGCAATGCGAACACCGGACACGGGAACATTGCCTTCCTGAAAAAGAGGCTTTCATACTTTACGCCGACTTTGTTGATATACTCCCGAGACTAAGATTCGCACTGTACATCCCCTTGGCGGGGCGTGCACTGTAAAAACGATTCCTTGAAATCCAAGGATAGGTGCATGACTTCAAGGGTTTTTATGAGCTTTTAAGCATAGCCGCGTCCTTGAAATCCACCTTACCTATCCTTGAATTTCAAGGGATCGCTTTTACCGTGTGGCGGGGCGTGGCGGGACGGGGCGTGGCGTGGCTGGGCGTGGTGGACACAGCCAAACGTGCGATGGATCTGTTAGCTGACCGTCGCTGGGGTTCAAAGCCTTTCCTCGTTGTCCCGGTTACTTCCAACCCTGCGAGTGGCTGAGCTCTGATCATAGCTGTGCTGGGCCAGGTGAGTCAGTCAAGTAGTGTTCCAGGAAGGAGCTGTGCCTTCCTCTCCAGTTCCAGTGGGCGGCAGGGCAGGGCAGCGTGGCGTGGCGTGGCGTGGCGTGGCGTGGCGTGGCGTGGCGTGGCGTGGGGCTGCGGGCACGTGACGTGCTCATCGGGAGCCTGGCCGGCCCGGCCCGCCCGGCTCGGCTCTGCCGCAGTGACGGCGCACTCTGCTGCTGCTACTACCGCTTCATTTCCGGCGGCCTGTCGCCCAGCTGCGGTCTGCAGGGCGGACCTAGCTCTGGGCGTGCAGACCAGGCGCTAGTCTCCAGGACGTCTCCAGGACGTCTCTGGGGCGTGTCCGGGGCGTCTCCAGGACACGGCTCGGAGCAGAGACTTGCAGCCTGCTTGCATAGCTGCCGGGATGGCCTACCTACCCAGGCGCTGATTGCTGGATTAGTCCCAGTCGCTGGGCGTGAGTCTCTGTTCTAAATGCCAAGCTATACGTTTGAGGTCCCTTACTACATTTTTCATCAAACTACATAAAATCATTGAAATTATTAGAAACTTTGAAGGGCGTTTTAATTTTGATACGTGTCTTATCCGGAATCTTCTACTTACCGAAGCGGAAGTTGCGTATTTCTTGATCGGAAATCAAATCAACGATATTTGCTAATCAGTTCGGTTTGTTTGTGAGCCAGACAAAACATCCCTTAGGAGAGAACGAGGCTCCGCGTGGCGTGGCGTGGCGTGGGGTGGCGTGGCGTGGCGTGGCGTGGCGCGGCGCGGCGAGCCTCGGCGTGTCTGAATGGCGAGTGTAGTGTTTCCCTCTCCGGGATGGGCTGCCTGGCTGGTCAGGGCACCGTAATCGCACGGTACTTACTCGGAGCGCATTCACATAATGATACTGAGGGGAGGGAGGCTGGGCCAAAGGCACTGGCCGCGCGCAGCGTAGCGCGTGCATTGAATGGTGCTTGCTTGCGGGTCCGTCCGTCCGGTCCACTGTCCGTCTGTTTGTCTGTCTCCCTTTGGCCTACTTAATCGGATCTGTGTCGTTTTCGGGGTCGGTGTGTCATCGCACCCTCGATAGTTGTGTTTACAAGCGCTCATTCGTGCGGTTGTGAAGGAACGTACCCTCGTGGGCGCGGATCGAATTACACGATTCTTCGATTGATTGATTGATTGATTGATTGATTGATTGATTGATTGATTGTTTTGGATCTACGGTACAGTACGTCACAGAAAAAACGCAAATCCGGAATCTTGAGCAACCCAAACCAGACCAAGGGTAAAAAAAAAGTATTTCTGGAGATGATTTTGAGACCTATTCTAAGACGCGTTTCGTAGCTTCCTGATCATGTTGCAACATGTGTCTAGAATTCACCTCCAAAGGTATTTTTTTTACCCTTGGTTTCTGAGCTGAGTTGCCCCACATTCTGAGTTTTTTTTTTTTTTGTGCTCAAATTGAGAAAATTTCGGAGCCCATACAGCTTGCAGTTTCCGCCAACAAACCGCAAGCTGCATGTGTCCCTCAAAACGTGACCCAAGCAATGGGAGTCAATCCAGATTGTTATCTTAAGTCTTTGTTTTTGCAAGAAGAGGAGCTGATCCGTAAGGCGCATAAATGCCACCCTGTCGCGGGAATGAACATGTCTTACCGCGAAACGTGTCCGAGCGAGTCCGAAGTTCACTTGGTGGTGCCATTGTCGAGCTGTCAGCGTAGAGAGTCGAGGCCGAGGGTGGTACTGTACGGTGCTGTGGATGCTGCGAGAATATAAGGAGATGTAATTGATGTCAAAGACCTCGTCCTTTCAACACAATAAGATAAACCCACAAGGCGATCAGGGTTCTGTCACTTGCATTCACTTCCTCCACTGTTCGTATTAACTCATGAATTTTTAAAACTAGGTGCCCTGACTAATTGCTTTGTGTTGTGAATGTCGCGGGGTGCATGAGAATGGCATGTGTAGATTCTTGACCAGCAGGTCCTTGTGTTGATTATTCATAGTCTCGACGGCAGGTCGTGTTCCTTTCTTTCCATTATTGGTCACTCGGGGCTCTCTTGTCTCCTGTTGTTCGGTCGGTCCTAATTCAGCAGACCCTTGAACTTGAACATCTGACAAGGAAACACCAGCAGGTTCTTGCGTTAGATATATCCGTAACCGGAGGGATTTTGATGATCATTCCCTGATTTTCCATAGTCAGACAGCTTGAATAATTCAAATAATTTTAAGCAAGTGTCTCTTGTCCACACGAGGCTTATTAACGTTCTGGGAAAGAAATTTGCTCAAATAATGTTTCTGTTATCTTATTCCAAAGTAACGATCTAAATCACTCGCCCTTCTGACCGGATAAAATGTCCTCGTTTTACGTTAGTCCATCGTCAGCATTTACTTTGTCCAGCATCTTTCTCATTTAGCAAATAGAGAAAATGCTCTTTAAATAAACTAGGTTAGGTGTACGCCAGACAGTGTCTTCGCGTAACAGGCTGAGCTCGCTAAATATTTTAGCTTGCTCAACCCG
>CABIKL010002889.1:0-11811 GCA_902196195.1 Aptinothrips rufus | reverse complement strand
AAAAAAAAAAAAAAAAAAAAAAAAAAAAAAAAAAAAAAAAAAAAAAAAAAAAAAAAAAAAAAAAAAAAAAAGACTTAGTTGTAATTTTACGAGTGGTTGTAAATTAACGACGGAAAAAGATCGTAACAATATTATTCATGTCTCTAACCTTTTAAAAAGGCGTACAATTTTTCAAGAATTCACGACCTACAGCATGTCGTAAGTTTACAACTATGCGTTGGCAAGAAATTTTCCCGTGCTTTTCATAACTTTATCCGAGACTTCTTTCGGAGTGATTGTTTTGGCCCAAGGCGGTCCAAGCAGTGGCAGACGCTGGCGACTGGCGACCCTCTCCTCCTCAGTCTTTCTAGTTGCACCTGTCGTCCCCTCTGGCGTGGCGCGGCGTGGCGTGTGGCAGCGAGGGGCGTCCATAAAACACGTGACCTATTTTAAGGTCGTGGGCTCTCCCCCACCCCGTGCTTTCATCTCCCACGTGCTCAGCCCCTTGCAGCGTCACGGAGCTGGCGATCAGAGGATCGCGTCGAAGAGGTCCTTGTCTGCCAAGAGGAGATTGCGTCAACTCCTCGTCAACCGCTGAGTATCCTTATTCTTCTCGTGTTAAGGACGAGAAAGAAAATGTTGTTTCGTCAGAGGAAAGCCCATGCTTGGCTTCTTGTGACTTTCATACCGTCCGTTCTGTCGCTCGTCGAGTGGCAGTGGCAATCATTTAAATAGTCAGGTTATCCCTTACTTTCCTCACTTTGAGCGGTCTGCATTAGCCTATCAGAAGTAAGGCTAGAAGCTGCGATGCAAATGAAAGCGTGTGTACAGTCTGAGCAAGAAGGTGTACATCGTGTTGCAGGCGAGCGCGGCGGCGCCGAGGACGGGGAGGACGCGGCGCGGGCTGAGCGGGCGCGGGCGTGCTTCGCGGGACTGTACTCGCTGACCGGGATCACCAACTCGCCATCCCTGGACCTCAGCGACTGGGAGGGCAGCGCCACTCCGCCGCGCGGCGCCGCGCACCAGGCCCTGGTAGGTCAGGTGGCTAGGGGTGCATAGAGAGCCTGGAAGGAGAGAGGCGATAACTGTCATAGCAGCAAAGGGACTGGATCCAGCTGTGTCCGCTCTACCCCTCACCCTCACCGCGCGCCCAGGTAGCGAGGGCACTGCGCGTGCGCTGTCCCAGCGGCTGCCAGGACCTCTGCCGCCATGACAGTTGTCGCCTCTCTCCTTCCAGGCTCTCTACCTCGACTGGCACGACATGGCCTCTCAGGCCATGCTCAGATACAGACACTCGGCGCTCAGACATTTTGGAAACTGATTCATGTGCATCGCAGGAACTCGCCCTGCCGCCGACGGTCTGCGAGGAGCCCCTGGCCAGCCTGGAGTGGGACGAGGAGGACATGTCGGCGTACCCGGATCTCCTCGAATCGATCGACCAGGCTGATTCGGGCCTGCTCAATGATTTAGACCTCGGCGCCTGCGCCGCGAACACGGCTCCAGCCCAGGACGTATCGGTAGGTGGTCCGTCTAGTCTTGTCAGGGCATGCACGAGCTCGCAGTTTGACGCTGCTCTCTCCTCCCCGTGTTCCAGACGACACTCGGCAAGGACCGGCTTCGACAGTTCTCGCTGGAAACCTCTTGCCCCTCCCTGCGGGACTCGGACAGCATGCTGACGTCTTCCATGGCCACCTTCGAGCTGGACGGGAGTTCAGAGGTTGGCGACCCTGCGGCGCTCATCCCTGACCTGGAGAACGATGGAGTTGACGTCCACCCGGCAGCCTCCAGAGACCAGCTTCACCTGCAGCTGCTGAAGAATGAGGGCCGCAGCGAGCAGAGGTCGGAGCAGGAGCAGGCCGAACAGTCTCCTGTCTCCCCTGACAGGTCGGTTGACTTTTAGGTTAAGGTGGAATCGCACCGACTATGTGCATTTCTTAAGATCCATAAATTTTCCACAAATTTTGTCCATTATCTTTCAAATTTTGATGACATATTCTTTGAATTGTCTAGATTCGACTGTCAGCCTGAATTTTTTTATTTTTCTTCATTCCAAAATAAAGGCAAATTGAAAATTTGCAGAACAATTTAAAATTTAACTTTTTGACTTTGGTTAAACTTAAAATAATTTTAGATCTTTGATTCCAAATTACTTAAGGAATATCTCATTCAAGTTTGTCAGAAATCGAGCAAAAGTAGAGAATTTATGAATTTTAAGAAATGCATAAGGATTATGGCCTGGGTGCGGTTTCACAGTTTAAGCAGCTCATGCCATTAGGAAATAATGTGATCTGGGCATTGTTCAGTTCAGATCTTCCTCTTGACATGAGTACAGTCCACTCAGTCTTGTAAACTTGATGATTAGTTATGGCATCGCTGGATAATTTTTAAAGCTTAATATTTGAGTTATGCTGAAAATTGGAAAGCTGAGCTGCTGCTTTGTAATTGTCATGCATTTATACTTGCTTTCACTTTTGTGTTTTTTTATTTTTTCTCCTCCGGAATGCAGCTGGCCTCTGTCAGAAGGTGCAATTACGCACAGCTCCTCTAGCTCTGGGGTGAGCGTACTGTCCAGATCTCTTTCGGGCATGTCGGACGCTTGGTGCAGTAGTGCAGTTATGACTCCTGCAACGCCAGCCGCCAGCACACCCATTGCTATGGGCGAGAGAGTGGGCATCTTGGACTATGTGTCTCGAGAGTGGCAGGGTGATACCAAGAAAGCTCAGACAGTCATAAAGGTAACATTAATAGAGATTTACAGCAGGATTTTTAGAAAATTTATCCTGGCAAACACTTTAAGGCATATTAATATAATTATTCTTTTCAGGGATATTCCGAAATTCCTGGACTCTTAGGTTTGAATGCAATTCGCGTGGTGCGAGGAGACAACTACTGCGCTGTCAGGGCGACAATGTTTCAAGCCCTCTCTCGTGGTCTGCCTTTACCATCAGGCCACCTAGCAGCCGCCCGCTGCTCCCAGCTTCTCCTTGACGCTGCTGGCCATTGGCTGAAGTCGTGGAACTTTGCTGGGAGGTTGCCATATGCAGGAGAAAATGTAGGAGATGGCATCAGAGATTGCCTTCTCAGTATTGATTCAACTGTAAGTAACCTTGAGCTGAGCCTCCAAATATCATTCTGATATTTTTATAGATTGAAGTTTCTTGCATTTACTCATAGTGAATTTTCATTGATCAAATTCATGTTTTGCTCATTTCAGATTGAAAGGTTACATTCAGCATCAGACCGGGAGTCTGCGCTTGCTAATATGCTCAATGCCGATCCCTGGCTGGACGCTCGGCTCTGTGAGGCTGCAAAGCTTCTAATGCTGGTTGGCGCATTAGAATTGCGAGGAGCAGCAGACAGAGGGGAGCATTTGCCGCTCTTTGCTGAACTTCTTTTTGCAAGAGATACTTCATCCACACCACGTGATCTAATGAATAATCATCTAAGACAAGTGGGGGATACAGCCGGCTTGGAACAGGTTAGTACTAGTACGAAACTTCTGTACAGAAAATGCTTTCTGACCATACAAGTAAACTCCAAACCCACTTCTTCCCTTACACCTATTCAATGTGTATAATAGGCTTCTGTCTTATGAGATAATGAAAATGCTCTACATAACTACTCGCTATAATATAATTGTTATGTAAATAAATTGTACCATAGTAAGAAGTAGACATTGCCTTCAGAAGGAATATACTACTGAATAGCGCCAAAAGAAAGAGTAGAAAAACTAATAAGGATTTCCAATCTCTTTAATCTTTCTAGGCTATCCAGGATGAGGGAAAAGTGAGTGGTAGAAACACAAATTGCTTTTCCAAAGCTCATCAGAAATTTCTCAGAAAATCATACAGACTTTGCATGGCTTGTTGTGGGCGGCATAACATTTCTAATTTGTTCTTAATGCATCTTCACATATGTTTGTGAAATTTTGAATTGAATCCATCCTACTTTACAAAAGCAACTTTTGTTAGTAAGCAAGTTTCATACATTGCTGTCTTTATGACACCCAGATTTCACTTAAAGATTAGATGGCATTAACAAATTGAAATATTATTTCTTCTGCTCCTGGAACACAAGTTCTGTGTATATAGTGCCATAAACCATGTTTAATTTTCTCCTCATATCATAAAACTTATGCACTGATAGTCTAATTTTGTCTGAACCATAATTGGTCATGGTCATACCTGAACCAAATCGTACAAAAAGCACTTAGTGGGTGGGTTAATATTTTCTCAGCTGTAGACAATTTTGTTTATTTCGAGTGCCAGGGCAGTCATTGCATGCTAAGGTCATGTGGTGGCTCTAATGGTATTCTGGACATTACTGTGCACCTCAAAGCTTTTTCGTCCTTCCCTTCATTTCTATATTCTTTCATTATCTGCCATTCTTCATTTCACTGGATGTTGAACTAGAATATCTTGATTTCTTGAGTTCTGTTCCAATTTTTTTAATCAGAATTTTGGAATTAAAATTTTGAATTTTAAGATCGTGTTTTGAAGCGTCAGTGACCACCTGTATATTGCTGTCATCGCTTTTTACTGCAATTTTTTCTTTTCTAGTAAAGCTTTTTAGGATTTTTCAGAGCACTTTTTTATTAATTGTTTTTAAATCTCAATTTCAGGTGGAAATGTTTCTGCTTGGCTACTCACTTGGCATCAGGATTCGTGTTGTGCGTCCATCATCATATGGATCTCAAGATTACGTGTGTAGCTATCCTGATCCAGAAGACATTGACAGTGACATGAGCAAATCTGTCGACAACCGTAGACTTGTGGATCTCTTGGCTGAAGATGACAGACACTATAATGTTCTTCTAGTCTGAGGAGAATCCCAGAATAATCGAAAGTAATAAAGTGTAGATAATAACAGTATGGAGTTGCAATAAGCACTGTTAAAAATTAAATTTTTTAGAAGTTATCACTGCACAAAGGTTGTACTATGTGCATGACATTGCACTGATAATGTGCCTGTGCAGCAGAAAAATGCTTGCAATAATGTGGAATTTGTTATTGTCGTCTTATGAATATGTTATGTTATGTTTTGCCATGACAGAATCTTTGTTTTCTTGTGAATGATGCCCCATTGTGGTCAGAAATGTAGTTACCATTTTCCATTCTATAGACTGTTATTAAATTGTTTAGGATTTTGATTAATATTTTTTCACGCTTTAGTGTTTACTTCTTGAAGTGAAAGTAATTTTTTCTTCTTAAAACTTGAAAGAAGCTCATACTCAGAGCTAGCAGGATATCATGTAATTGTTCCGGTCAGTTCCATTTGAAAGAAGCATGTGTAATTTGCTGACTGAATTCGATGGACATAAATTTTGTGGCAATGTGTTTTGCTCAAAGTATTGAGCATTTTGTGTTAAAAGTTAAGACCTGAAATTGTGAGGGGAAAATGATGAATGTAAGTGGTTTTTTCCTTGAGAATTTTAGCTAATTGTTGCTATGTGATGCTTGCTTTAAGACAAATTATATTTTTTAATGAAATATCCCAGAACAGTATTTTGAAATTTATTTTTGACTCATTGTTGTAATCAGACATATGTATTGAAAGATAACATAGGAGTGATGGCTACAATCATATTTTTAGGCTTGTCTTAGTTGCAAAAAATAATTGTTTGCCAAAGCTTTGTGTACTATTTTATACAGAGCAATTTGCATACTCTGGTGCAAATCAGTTTTGCTTCAAAGGCAGTCAGGGGCTATCATGAGTTTTCTTTTCCAGATATTGGTTGGACACATTCATGTATTTTGTTTGATATGTCATGGACAGGTGGATACTGATACAAGAACTTGCAAATCTGTCAATACTGCAGACTTGCACTGTCTCATGTGTTTCAGCTTATCTATTTGCCTTCCAAAACTAAATGAACTAGCAGGGAACACCTGCTGAGTAGTCTGTGGTAGTTCATAATAACGTACCTTTAAAAACAGTTTAGTTTGGATTAAAAAATTCATAAGTTTGGAGGTTTAATTGTTTGGTTGTATTCTGTAGGATAAATTGAATTTCTCTTCTGAAGAAAAGCAAAAATGTATATCACATAGTTATTATATCTTCAGAACAAATAAGTCAATCATTCTTTACCGCTGCAGTATTTCTTCTACTGTATTTATTGATATATTAGACAACATTGGTTCTAACACACCCTGGTTTCTTGTCAGACTATTTATTGAAATTCATGTGAATTTTTAAGCTTTCAAACAGGAAATCAAAGAATTGTCTGAAATGTTGATAGTTGCAGCATATACTATACGGCACAACAAGCAACTCTTCTAGGCTCTTACCTTTTTATTTAATTATTTGCTTACTTGAAATGACTGTGAGGATTCCTTATTGTAATTGTTGTCTGTCGATGCTACAATAATTCTTGATTTACTTTGTTTAAGAGCTCAAATTTCTGCTTATTTGCTACGGTTTTAGTGGAGTTTGTTTGTGAACAAACCCCTAACTCAATGGCAGCCAACTGTCATTGGCATTGCAGAACTCTTTTATTCAATTTTGACTTTGTTTAGGGTTCAATCCATTTCTTCATGTGATTAAATGTTTGTTAATGTCTGAACAATATCCATCTCCTTCGAATGCTACTTTATGAAACATTTGTAATGTACTTTGAGGCTGCTGACTTAATAATACTCATCCTTCACAAAATGGTTTAGTGTAGATTAATTTCCCATCTGTCAGCCTTTCAAACTGCTTGTTAATATTGCAGCGTAAAGTCTCAAAAATTTGTAGTATGACTGATTAAATTATAGCAGAGTGCTCTTCTGTTTCTAGGAAAATGCCATTGTAGATTGAAATAGCAAACATATATTATATTGGTGATACAAGTGGTTATTTGTGGAATTGTGATAGTTTCGTTTGCTACAGGCTAGTTCTTGTGTGAACGTCTTGTTAAAAACAGAGATAAAAATAATTTTTGTTGATGTCATTTTATGTCATAATAAATTAAACAGCAAATTATAAAGTATGTACATTAATTTCTCTTCCACTTTTCCTAACACACATAGTAGATTGAACAAAATGCTGAAAAATACAAGACTGTCAGGGAACACCGTCTTCAGCGGTGTTATGATAGGACTCGTTCTTAGGCACCCGTCCGTGCCTTTGCAGGCTTGGCTCTTGAATGAGTGGCGGACGAAGAGAAGAGTTGAAAAATATCGGTAGGATCGAATTCGAACCGTCATCCTCTGGCGTCAGATCCGAGCACTCTAACCACCCTGCCACCATCTGCCACAAAGATCGGGGCTCAAAGAGGTGCATTCAAATTTGTCGGTGTGAACTCTCCCTAACATGCCGTCAGATTCCCTGACTTTTCCAGACCACCTCAATTTCTCTGAATTTTCCCTGATTTTCCTGACTTTTATGATATGTGGCAACCCTGTCACTACTTGGTTACAACCTTAAGCATTAAATTTTCACAAAATCCCAGCTATTCACTCTGGTACCCATCTGACAAGCAGTCGGCAGGTCTGTGCACCGTTTACATCCCCAGATATAGAGACAAGCTCCGTTTGGGGTAGTCGCATACCGTAGCCGCATCCGAGCCGCATGCGTACATATTATTCCCGGAAACCCAGCTCTTAAGAACAACCGTCAATCGTACATACAAATCATTACCTTACATCTCGTATTTTAGCTGAAAACCGACAGAGCAGTTTTTGGAGATGGTCACGCATCCGCTGCATCCTTACGACACTCGTAACGTCCCAACTTTCAAAATACGAAATTACACAAATAGAGGTTTGCCTCTACTCGTCTCTGAAAACACCATATCTCTAGTTCGCATAGTTTCATGAGAATTAGCTACAAGATCAGCTCTTCCGAAGGGGAGGGACTTGTTGTTGAAATTATCTAGATGGCGCTCTCAGAAGCCCACCAGTTTCCCGTCTCTAGGACACGCGCAACGATTGTCTCTTCGCGCCTTTGGAAGGTTCGATGATCTACCGCAAGGTTGCGCCACTAGCCGTGTAACACCTGCCGTGATGGACGCTCTTCGCGGCTGGTAGTGGGGGAGTGAGGCGATGGTGGGGCAGCAAGGTAGACTGCACAAGAGAGGAAGGGGGCGGGGAGCACGGGGCGGCTCGCGGCTCACTCCCTCCCTCCCCCTCCCTCTCCCTCTTTCTTTCTTCCTTCAGTCTTCAGTTCGCTTCCAGCCACGGTGCGGGGAGGTTCGTGTCGTGCCGCTCGCTGTGGAGCTTTCTGTGTTGTGCTCGTCGTGTTTGTAAACGTACGACGTCCGTTGCAGTGCCGGCGTCACTCCGACCTGTGGATACTCCTTGGATAATGCTGCTCCCCCCAAGTGATTGTCGGCGTGAAGCTGCCCCCAGTGTCACGTGTTAGTGACGTGTGGAACCATGCGGCGCCGTGAAGATACTGGCGGCTCCTAGCGCCCTCCTAGTGCAGTGCTCCGACTTACCTGAGTGATCCTCTTTTGTTTCCCCCGCGTCCGGTACTGCATCGGATGCCCCTTACCCGGCCGGCCCGCCTCGCTCTGGGCTCGCTCCTCTTGTTGGTTTGGAGGGGAGTCCAGGGGCCAGCAGGGCCGCGGGTGCCGTAGGGTCCCGTAGGGTCCCGCCCCACTGGATGGCCCTCGGCGAGGCCCTCGGATGAGCTCGGTCCGCGGCTCCCTCCGTCGCAGCAGGCGGCCCGGGCCGTCGGGCTCGCCGGCGTCCTTACAGTCCCGGTCCTCCCTGGGGTCCCTGGGCAGCTCGGCGTCCGATCTGGACAGCGTCCACGGCGTCCTCGACTCCCTGATGGGCGAGGGCGCCGCCAGGATGCAGCCCAAGTACGCCCTCGAGGACTACATCTTCGAAGTGCAGTCTCGGGAGATGCCTTCCGAACACCACCTGCCCCGCCAGGGTTATAGTCAGGGCCACGCCGCGTCCGGCGCCGCGCCCGGCGACCAGGACGGCGATGTGTACGCGCAGCTGCAGCAGAAGGAGAAGGACCTGATCCTGGCTGCCGAGCTGGGGAAGGCGCTCCTCGAGAAGAACGAAGAACTCAGCAGGCAGAATGAGAAGATCGCCGAGGAGTTCTCGCAGAAACTAGAGGTAAGAACCTCGTACCTAAGGCGCCACTCGACTGTCAGTGGTACCTGGATACCTTGACAGTTGCAATAATTGGTCTGCATGCTGCTTATCTTATGTACTTGTCTGCTCGTCACGGAATGGGACATATTGCTAACTTTTCGCAGATTTCGATCGTGTGTAGCCAGCAATTTGGTTTGTTTAAAAGACGCATGTTTCTCACGGACTTAAGCCACCTTAGAACGGGCTTAAGCCACCTTAGAACGGGCTTAAGCCACCTTAGAACGGGCTTGTGCTGGTTTTTCTTTCACTAAAGAATCTTATGAAATAGCTTCGCTTGTTGCACCGTATTTTGCCGCCAAACATTCCAGACGCATTGCCATAAGGCCAGGGCGATGCCTGCAGCGTGCCCCGAGCCGGAACGGAAGGTTTCGACATCCTCCAGGCTCGAGGGGGAGTCGGAGTGGAGAGCGAACGACCTGCACTGCTCGGCTGGGATTTCCTGTCGGCGGTCACGGCAAGAGTCCGCAAGGACGTCTTCTGAGAGCGCAGGCTTGACTGGCCGAGACAGTCAGAGCAGGATACGGTGACCGGATTGGAGCAGATCCAATGCCTGCTGGAAAGCTGAGGAAACCCCTTTGGCTCGACCGGGGGATGGCAATGAGAACCACATTTGAGGGATGGGAGGCTGGCGAGAGCTAACTGGTCACTTGCACTACAGACCGTGCTGCTCTGTTCAGTAGAGTAATTGCGAGTAATTCTTATTTTGTGACAGTGTTGGTTGTGGAGGACTGCACTGCCCTGCACTGCTCCGCGCCACGCGCGCTGCGCGCTGCTCCCGCCATTGTCTTTGCGCATGCTCCGTGCGCTCACCTCGGCGCCACGCTCAGGGCGTTGAAGCAGGGAGGCTGAAAGTGAGCGCAGGGGCGGACAGGAGAAAGAGCGACTGAGATGAAGTGTTCAGGAATTTGCGTGAGTGCGAGAGAGACAGGTTGGCGGAACCGCCGCCCTTGCATCTCCCTCGCACAACACTAACTCCATAAGACTGCGTCTCACTCGTACGATTCCCTCTTAGTCCGCCCTAATCGGATGCGTTTCTTGTTCATACCGTTCGCTGGGCAGCTATAAAACTAATGATAAGGTTGTGAATTAGAATCGGAGTGGACAGTAAGTTAGTCTACAGCTGCAGGTATCCCTGGTATCCCTGGTATTAATCCCAAGCGAGTGCCTCTTATCTTGGCTCTCGCTAGTTCTCGAGTGTCGCCAACACCTCAAATATCATTGGACCAAACAAATTATGCGAATTATTTTCACAAGTTGGAAATCACAACAATTTTGGGTTCAAACCAAAATCCAAACCCAAACCATTCACCCCACGCATGTATGGTTGTAAACGGAAAATCGTGGGTTTTATATTGCTCCGTCGTACTATTTGAGGATTTATTACCTCCAATGCATTCAAAGCGCGGGATTCAAAGTAGGTTCGAAGGTTCGAACTCCTTCTTACGACTTTGATTTATTTTCAGACCAGTTTATTTCTCTCGAGTTAATCTTAGCTGTGTACTCGAGTTCGGTCCCAATTCGGTCTGGTTCATGGAAGGCGGGGTGACGGCTGATGATGGCCTGGATTCACGGTAAAGCGGCAATTAATGGCTAGACTGTGGTCATCTTCTGCCGGTCAACCCCGGCAAGGGCCGCCCGCTGCAGACCCTTGGTGCCCTAGGGCGGACCTACCATGGGAACCTTATGTAGCTTTCAAGCAAGAGTTGACGCTTGGTGTTGACGCACCAGCAGAGCACTGATCAAACTTCTCTGACGCAGAGCGCCGAATGCGAGTTGTGAGCTGAGGTTGAGCTAGAGCACAGTCTCCCTAGGGGAAGTTAGAGAGCCTGACTCCCTACGAGTAGCGGATCCTGTCACCTGGTGCCGACCAACTCACTTGTCAGGAGCCCTCCACTTCCCACCCCCTTCCCTTTTCAGTTCTGCTTCCCTGCTCCGCCACCCCAGCTGACAGCCCCGACTGGTGTGTGAGAACAGAGCGAGCGCGGCAGTATCCAACACCCGCAACCGCACGGCTCAGCACACCACGTACCTAATTAAAAAGCAATTGAATCGGGAAGCGTCGTGAATAGGAGCAGCTCAGTGACCAAGGGCAGCTCATGACTGCTCCAGGAATGACTTGATATGACGCTCAGCTCCATATCAACTGGTTATCTGTGGCGCCTGCTGGCTCCAATCGACTTAGCGCGACCGATACGCAGTATCTCGAACCGCAGCTGACTGCACGGTTGGCGGAAGTCATGTGACTTGGCGCGCGACTCTGCTCCCGTTATCCGGCCGCGGTCAGCCGCCCCGCTGTGGGAAGGGGTGGGGGGAGAGGAGGGGGTACGTCCGGCTGTTACGTCGCGCGAAAGAGAAGTATCGAGATACAGTGTTTCGATACTTTTATTCATGGGTACTTGCTGGTGGCGATCGGACAGTGCAATGCTTGCTAGCGCCGCGCCGTGCTCTGCTTGGCGCTGGTCGGGCAGCCCCGCCCCGCCCCGCCCCGTCAGGTCACCAGCTCGGTGACTCATCTCGTCGCGTCGCGATGCGCCGGTCCATCATCATGCAGTTCGTCGCGGCGGAGAAAGCGTGCGGCAGTGCAAAGCACAGGAAGCACTGAGTCACAGCCTGCTAGGCTGGGTTAGGTTAGGTGAGGTTAGGCTTAGTTACGTTAGTAAGGTTAGGTTTAGTGACGTTAGTAAGGTTAGGTTTAGTGACGTTAGTAAGGTTAGGTTTAGTGACGTTAGTAAGGTTAGGT
>CABIKL010002888.1:0-11817 GCA_902196195.1 Aptinothrips rufus | reverse complement strand
AAAAAAAAAAAAAAAAAAAGGAAGGGGAAGAGATTGGGGGAAAATAACAAGAAAAATGTAATTTATACACATGTGTTTATTATCTCTTTCTTCTGTCACTAATCGAATGCAGCATATCTGAAATCACAAATAAATGATTTCATCTTGCATCAACACTAGAGCAAAAGTGGGATTCTTATCGATAAGATAGGAGGTTTTTATTTTAATATTAGTCAGATTTAAACTGCTCAGGAACAGTCGAAATAACTTACAATTTCTGACACTATGTGCTCACTTTCAAAACCATACAACTTTGGTTGAACAGATATAAGGTCTTGTCTTTGGCATGCCTAGATTTCTCTGTGCTCCCCCCACCCGACCCACTCATTCTCCTCAAGAAATTCACAATAGAGTTAAATAATGTATGCTAATATACGTAAGGAAAATTCTACATTTGAAATAAGTTTAAAAAATACACAACTTAACAACAACATACAGAAAGAACTCATCATCTATTAAAAATTACAATGTATACTATGGTCATGATCACAATCATCACTGCTTACTCTGCGACATGTTTAGTTTTATACAGAGGCAGTTGCCAACTGATTTTCGTCCTCACAGGATTTGATATAATTGCAGCATGGAGTTCATTACAAAACATGAAAAATCAAACCAAAAGTCAAGTACAATCACTTTTCTTTTCAGATAAGAATAAAGGTGGAAGAAATAGACAGTGACACTATTTCAGGAGCGACAATGGCAAATTTAAATGAGGTGCCGAGAAATTGTCTAATACTTGATACTTTTACAGCATGTAGCTAATGAGCTTCGAACTATATTGCACAGAGTCAAACTGCCCATTCCTTTGAAAAAAATAATCAAATTTAGGGGCAAAAACAACTGAGTTTTTAAAATTTTCACATAGTAGAGACTTTTTAAAGTTTTATGCCATGATTGTCATTCATCAGATCGATTCTCTCAGAAGCGAAATATCTTGCTCCTAGGTTATTTAGTTTGATGCTTGCAAGGTAAAGCAATCAATGTCTTTGAGTTGAGAGAAGTCTAAATTTTATAGATTTTCATCAGACTGACAACAAATTGATCCTTTAATGATTAAGGTAATGGCTTCCACAGAGTAAGTTACTGTGTAGATACCAAGGTAGACATGGTGAACAGTGTGATCAAGTTTCAATTCACTATTACAAATTTTGACCCCATCTCTTATGTACACAAACTATAACTTTTGAACAGACAAATTTATATGTTGTGATATGCGCTAATACACAAATAATAAGTAATCAAAGACAAGTCCTCATCAATGCACTATCAATACCACAAAATATGATTAACAAATATAAATTTCAAATGTGATGATTAGAAAGAAAAATGAAATATAATCTTATGGTCTTTCTTTTGATTTGAGAATGTTGAGTGATAGCGCAGTACCATTTACAGTCACAATGTAGCAAATTCACTGTGAAGAAAAGTAGTGTAAAATATCTCTATTTTTTCATTATCAGACTGCCATGTGAAAGATTTGCATACACATTCCTTTGATTGATTCTAGTTAAAACTTAATCAGCCTCAAATAAAGGAGATGAAGATAATGACATTTATTGTGTATGCAATTGGATAGGGGATATGATGGCTCAGGCCGCTTAGATACATATACTGGTCCTTTGAAATCAATATTGCAAGGGAAAAGATTTGCAGTACCTGCTTGAAGCACATTGGAATGAACCATGTTATTCTATGGAATGTTAAAACATAACTTAGGTACAAAACACAGCTCTTGGTACCTTATTCACTTGGTCCCCAAACTGAAAAAGTTGGTCCGACAGATAAATAAAATTGCAAAAGAAGCCAAACTTAAAAGCTTATGGTAAAGGATACAATCAGGCAGAAGACGGAATGATCAACTGTTAGTAAAACAAATCATATTCACGCACGTCGCCAACCAGTTTACATATTATCGAAGACTACTTTCAAAAAGGCAAACCACACTCTGCTACAAAATATATCTTACAAAACTGGAATCTTAAACAAAGGAAATATTCGGTCATTTTGTTCATTGATGTGCCCTTCACATTCATTGACATGAAGTACATGTCTCCCCAGATCACATTCAGATATAATGAAAATAACAAATGATAAATTTCAAATCATCTAAAAATATTTACATTGTACAGTAACTTACACTAATATACCATTCAGGAAGAAGTTAAAATACTTCTTTTGAACTACCAATATTCAAAAATCAGTAAAATGACAAAATCTCACTTCACAAGGCACCCACTAAACATTTAACTTTGGCAAAATACTATAAAAACATCCTAAAATATTAGACAAATGGAAAATTTATTGATATGAAACAACATATTAAAATAGGAATCAACCTCTCAACCTTTGTTCTTTTCCAAAAAAAGTCAATAATTTGATAAAAAGAAATCGTTCTCTTGAGGATGCATCACAAAATTTAGGAGTCAACATTTTCTGAGGACAGGACATAGCTTTGGAAAAAAAAATTGATTTTATTCATGTCCTAATACATCTCTGTTCCTCTCATAAAATCGTCCTTGCTTGATGAGTTGTTAAATTTGAAGTAAGTGCAGATTTAGCATACTTGTAAAATATCTATGACATTCACACATTGAAATTTTTCAAATATTTGGAATACTAAGAATCACAATGCAGAAAACCTACAAAAAAGTTTCAATCTACTTAATGATTTTTCAAAGAAGCTATTGACATTTAACTCTTAAATCTAATATTAGAGAAATATTGCTATTGCCACAGTTTTAAACTTTTTCAGTGAACACTTTTCTGAACGATACTGTACTGTACCCACCAGTACTTCAAAGTTATCAAGTTGCAAAGATAGTGCTCAAAATTAACATTTGCCATCATTTGTAACTGCTACAAGAATAGAAGGCAAGAAGTCAAACATGGGCTTACACTAGAAATCTCAACTCTTCTTTGATCTCGCCAGCAAGATCATATACTATATAGATTCACTCATATGCTATGGACTATTTCAGCCCAGATGATTTTTAGATTCGTAGAGTAAGTCAGTCCCATCCTAGGAAATCAGCTACTGGACCTCATACTTACATTTCACAACCATGCAAACAAATACAACAGCTAATTTTGAAACTATGTTGCAATATACTTCCAGATCGCATAAGAATGTTTATCACTTCAAGATCAAAAATATAAATTCGTCTGTATCTTGAAAAAAAATATTTTGCAAATAGATTTAGGTTTGTACTTCAATTGCTTTTTTGACTCTATTTAAAACTTTTGAAAACCACATGAGTATCCACAGGAAAAAAAGACCATACTACTTTCTTCTCATAAATAGGGATTTCAAAACAATAATTGCTTATCAGCAGGACTAGAAATCAATATGACATAAAAAATATGGGCGACCAGCGCAATATCTGTATGCATGAGGAACTAATGAATTTCACGAATCTGGTGAACAAGATCTGCTTTAAATGACAGTGAAATTTTACGATCTCTTTATCCTGAATGTGAAGAATAATAATTGGTTGAACTCAAGCGGAATTCTGAATAATCAATCTTTATCCAATTTATAACTAGTTTGATTCAATTCAAACCACAAATCAAAAATAAGAAGTCTTTCAGCAGCAACACCTTTCATTTGCACTTTTGTAGACATCTATATTGCTTCCATGTGGTACGTAATCCTTGGTTGTGGAGAAGACTATGATTGCTATTGAATTCACATCCCATACAAGAAGGTCCATGATTGGACCCTTATCTACAGAGCGCTGACACGCTCTACACTTCAAAACAATTTACCACTGACTAAGTACATTATTTTTTCTCTGGAACACGTGTCAATCATTTGACGCCAAACTCTCCTCATCTTGTCCTCGTTTTCATTCAAAAAGGCCGCCTCTTTCTTGAAAAAGCTTCCATCACACTGAGTTACGAGGTGGATTCAGACGTGGGTGTCCTTCTGCAGGTGCATGGTGTCCATCTGGCGCATGATGTAGGATGCGGTGTTGACTCTCTCGTGCCCCATCTGGTCCCGCAGTGAGGTGTTCTCTCGAAGAAGCTCCTCCAGTCGCTGCGTCAGCATCTGATTCTCGCGCTGGAGCCAGTACCGTTGCTGGAACAGAGCGCAGCCAAGGGGGTTCACAGCACTGGCGTGGACAATACACTGCAAATACGTCAGTCAGCGGTCGCCGGAGTAGAACAGGGCGGTCGAAAAGACGTCTCACAAAATCCACATTATGGGATAACAAATGTCAGACCAAGGGTTGAAAATTCTTTTTGAGGCCAATTCGGCAATTAAAAAAAAATAAAAATGGCCAAAGCTACGGTACGGCGCGTTTAATGCCCAGACCTTTTTTTAAATTTAATTTCTTTTCATCCTATTATGACGGCGCTTTCGCATTCAGAAAAGGAAAAAAACCGATGATGAACGAAAGGACTGAGAAGTGAGTACTAGCCTACCTCTTCACACGCCTGGAGCTTGTGCTGGAGAACCTCGACCGTGCTCAGCCCGGCGGCGTGCTCTAACGGGGCGGGCAGTGCCGGGGGCAGTGCTCCTAGCTGGCTGCCCAGGCAGGGCTGGTGCAGCATGAGGGATGTCGGCGGGGAGTGGAGCGTGGCAGAGTGTAGAAGTGAGGCGGTTGGAGGGTGCACCAGATGTGACACGTCTCTGGGCAACAGGTCCCTAGACAGCACATCCCTGGACAGGTCCCTGGACAACTCTCTCGGTGACTCCCTGGGTAACTCCTTGGGTGAGTCCCTGGAGAAGTCCCTCGACAAGTCCCTGGAGAAGTCCCTGGATTGAGACGAGCAGCCATGGGACAGCGGGTAGTGACCGTACCCGTGCGCGTGCAGCCTGTTGCAGCAGGAGGGCAGAGACGTCTCCGGACAGCTGTTCTGTGGGCGGAGGCTGCGTACCAGGCCGTGAGCGGGCACCAGCAGCGAGTCACTGCAACGAGAAGCAGGAGAGAGTGAGACAAGGCTATAGACGTACAACAGGAGAGAATGAGACAAGGCTCATAGAGCTACAGCAGGAGAGAGTGAGACAAGGCTGGCAGAGCTACAGCAGGAGAGAGTGAGACAAGGCTGACAGAGCTACAGCAGGAGAGAGTGAGACAAGGCTGACAGAGCTACAGCAGGAGAGAGTGAGACAAGGCTGGCTCTCACCTAATCTTCCGCCTGGGCCCGGGGCCCCACATGGCCATGGGCTGGGGGCTGGGTGGCATGGACCCGGGTAGCGAGCCCCCCAGCGGCTGCCCGGGATTGTCCCGGGCTTCCATCTCCTCCCGCTCACGCTCCCCGATGGAGGACGCCGCCGACCCCACCGACCCTGACCCCGCTGACCCAGACCCCGCCGAGCCCGACCCCACCGACCCGCCGGAGGCCGTCGAATACTTGGGGCTGGGCGGCGAGGACTCCGACTCGGACACGGACGACTTCTTCTTGCGCCTGAAGCGGCGCCTGGAGGTGATGGCGTGGCTGGAGGCGCCGCTGGAGTGGCTGGAGCCATGGCTGGAGCTGTGGCTGGAGGGGAAGCCGCTGTCGCTGGAGTGGCTGGAGTGCTGTTTGGGCCTGCACTCCATCACCACCAGGTCCTTGCAGTGCTTGTGCGCGTTGATGCCGCAGTCCCGGCACTTGAAACCCTGCCGAATCAGCCCCCACAGCTGGAACCAGGGAGCGGTCACAACACCACCACACTGCCAGCAAACAACAACAACAACAGCAACAACAACAAAACGTCCTACTCTTACCAGTCCTGCACAGTGCGCGCAGAAAGTCGGCTTGAAGTACGTTGTCTCGTGGAAGTCATGCTTGAAGCCGTTCTTTAAACTCTTCAGGGCATGGCAGTTGGCGTGGATGAAGTACTTCTTCATCTCTAGCTTGCTGATCATGCCATCACTGAAACAAAAAAGTGAATTCATTAAATCAGAATGAAAGTTTTCTCAGACGACCTGCATAGCGGATTTCACCGGATGTCCTTAAAATGAAATCTTAATCTGTACTGTAACGTATATTGCCCTCGACTCACTGGTCAGCGTCGAGGACGCAGAAGGAGGCGATGAAGGGGAAATTGGTGTTGACGGCGTCGAACTCCTCCCTCGAGATGTACCCGTCGCGGTCGTTGTCGTAGTGCTTGAACACGGCGTCCACCATGGCGTTGACGTGCTTCTCGATGGTGGCGGTGTCTGGCGGCGAGCAGGGCGCGCTCGCCCACTCGGCGAATACCCCCGCGGTGGTCTGCGTAGGCGAGGTCTGGGGCTGCGGGTGGGCGCGGGGCGGCGCGTGGAGTTAGAACGCCTCGTCACGAACTGAGTAATGAGTCCCCCTTCCCTCCGCCTCACAACTTACCGACGAAGAATTCCTCGGCTCCCTGGCCAGGGACAGCTCGTAGATATCGTCCTCAGTGTACTGCACGTCCAGTGAGAGCTGAGGGGACAGAAGAGACAGGGAGGATCAATTCTACTGCGTTGACGTCAAACAGATCCGCACTCCACTCCACTCCGCTCCGCTCCACTCCACTCCACCTCACTCCACTCCGCTCCATTCCACTCCACCTCACTCCATTCCACTCCACTCCGCTCCATTCCACTCCACTCCACCTCACTCCACTCCACTCCATCCCATCCCACCCCACTCCACTCCACTACACTCCGCTCCACTCCATCCCGCCCCACCCCACCCCACTCCCCTCCCCTCCATTCCACTCCACTCCACCTCACTCCACTCCACTCCATCCCACCCCACTCCACTACACTCCACTCCGCTCCACTCCACTCCACTCCACTCCACTCCACCCCACCCCACCCCACTCCACTCGCCTCCCCTCCCCTCCCCTCCACTCCACCCGGACTCACTCACCCTCAGCGTGTTGACGACGTCTATGTTGGCGATGACGGGGGGCGTCACCCGGGCCAGTTCCTCCAGCTCGGCTACTATGGGGGAGAGCTGCGCCATCTTCCTGACGTTCACCTGCTCGCCGGGCAGCCAGTCCGGCAGGGCGGCGTTGATGGCTATCATGTCCTTCAGATGAATACCACTGCACGAGACAAATCAATGGGGGAAGTTAGCATACTCAGACCGAGAAGAGACCGGCGGTGTCGTCAATACTCCGGGCCCGTAGAGTCTCCGCGACGCGGGGTACTTACAGGATGGGGATCTTGAAGCCCTGGCAGTCGTGCAGCGCGCGGCGGTAGTTGCTGAAGTTGGCTGCCGAGGACAGCAGCTCGGTGAGCACCTCCAGGTCGTGCGTGGACTGCGGCTGCAGGCAGGCCATGGTCTTGGACAGGCGGGCCAGCGCCGAGTGGCTCAGGCTGCCCACCACCGCCATCAGCGAGTTGTAGTTGTGCAGCTGCTGCAGGCACTGCAGGCAGGGCGGGCAACATCAGTGGCCGCGGGGCTCATCTCATCACCCTATTGCAGCGGTTCCCAACCCTGGGGTCGCGACCCCATTTGGGGTCGCGAAAAAAGAAATTGGGGTCGCGGTGAGGGGCCTGGGTTCGCGTGGGGTCGCCGGATATGTGTTTTATATAGAAAAAAATGTAGATAGTCATGTCTTTGACTTTTGAAAAAAAAATCTTGGGGTCGCGTGGGGTCGCGAACATTCATTCAAAGTTAAGTTTGGGGTCGCGAAAATTTTCGAGGGGCATTTTGGGGTCACGAAGCGACTTGGGTTGGAAACCGCTGCCCTATTGGCTACATCCCTGGATTACCGTGTTGGTCGATGTTTTATGACCCACCGGATTATCTAAATGGTTTCAGTCCGGGAAGAAACTGAGTTATCATTATAAGAAAAGTTCAACAAAATTTATGCGTGTAACTATGATTAAAATTCACGAATTTTGGAAGTTTAGTGTACGATATTTCGAAAACCGATATTTCCCTGACATTCAGCTCGGAACAGCAGTGACCAGCACACTGAGCTGGCCGTGCAGACGGCCGTGCAGCTCACCTTGGCCACGTTGATGAACTTGTCGATGATCTCGGCGCGCTCGAGCGGCGTGGTCCTGCTCAGCACCATGCACTGCACCCACTGGGTCAGCCCGTTGAAGAGCGACACGGAGCGCTCGAGACGCGGGGCGTCCTGCAGCCGCCCGCTGCACGCGTACAGCTTCAGGTCGTGGAACTGAAAGCAGAGGCGTTGGTCGCGAATTCAGCGACGCGATCTGGACGACACTTGACACACTCTTGTCCACGCCCATTTGTAACATGAGTAACGTCCGGTAAAAAAATTATTATGAATTTTCTACCGTCATGACGATCAAATTCGAAAACACATGTGCTTCTAGAACGATCGCGCAATAACGAGTTACAACTGAGAGAGTAACAGGAGCAAATAAGAAGTTGGTAGGAAACTCAACAAAGATAACTGCAGCCACTTAGGCGCCTTTTTTTTTTTCTTCCAGACCTGTGTATTTTCAGTTTTGTCCGCTACCCCACCCTCTGCAGAGTCTGCCAGTCTACTCACAGTGATCCTTCTGATGACTTTATGCTCCAGAAATGTGATGTGCTCTGCTAACTGTTGCGGCTCCATGTGGTTGAAGACCAGGGACACTCGTTCACTAGGTTGAGTTTGAGGTTGCTGTTGTTGTTGCTGCTGCTGCAGTTGTTGTTGTTGTTGTTGTTGCTGTTGAGTCTGGTTGGGCTGCTGGCAGGGCCGCACCGAGGGGTTCCTCATCCAGTCGAAGGAGGGAAGCACGCTAGTGTCCACCAGGCTGCCCCACTCCTGTGGCAGCTGCATCCTGAAGTCCTGCACAGCGAGCACCAGCCCCGGCTCCACCTCGAAGTGCAGCGGGAAGTTGAGCATCCAGTACCTGCGTCGACACGACACCGACAGTTGGTACAACGCTCTCAAGAGAGATTACTATGGCGTGGAAACAAGGACAAGCCAGTCTTAACGATACTCTCTTTGCCTAGTACCACTACATTTAATGAAAACAAGAAATCGACGCATCCCTCTCTAAAACGAAGTGCGTCTGAATCATTTTTTTTTTGGCCGTTGTACAATATTTGAAAATGTGCGACAGTGCAAGACTGCCGGTGCGGGAAATGTAAAGAAAATATTCCATATGAAATGTTCAACGGACCAGTTCCTGAGAGCCGCAGAAATACGAACCTGAAGACATGGCAGACTTGGAGCCGTACCCTGGCGACGGCGCATGTCTCTGGTGGCTTGTGGGGGCACTGAGTCCTGCACTGCTCCTGGGGCTGAGGCGGGGGCGGGGGCTGGGGCTGGGGCTGGGGTGGGGGCTGGGGCGGGGGCTGCAGAGGGGCCAGGCGGTACACGTCCCCCAGGCAGCTGGCGAGCTGTGCGGCCGACATCCACCAGCGGTGCATGAGCAGCACGACCCTTGGCAGCGAGGCCGCTGCGCTCACTACCGAGCCGTCCGCCTCTGCAAGAAACCACGGTCAGTGATACCAACGAAAGCTTTCTAAAAAGAAAACAAGGGGTCAAAGGAAAAGTACTCATTTTAACATTTGAAAAGTTAAATTTGCGTCTGGTTTGAAACTGCATTCCATACTCTCGAGACCATTTTGGGAAGATCTCGAACTTAGAAAAATACATTTTGAGTTTGCAATTTTGACAACTCGTTCAGAATTAAAAAAAGGACGATCGTATTCCTCTATTTGTGATGTTGGCAGCGCTTACCGAAGCATTGCACCAGCAGCTTGACGAGCGCGGGCAAGGTGGCCCCCCTGACGGGCACGCCCGGGATGGGCTGCCGCTCGTCTTCGACCAGAAGGTCTGGCTCCTCCAGGGGACTCCACTGGGGGTGGCTCCACTGGGGGTGGCCCCAGTTGGGGTGGCTCCACTGGGGATGGAGAACATGACTCTGACAGGAGGAGCC
This sequence comes from Aptinothrips rufus, assembly GCA_902196195.1. Lineage (NCBI taxonomy): Eukaryota > Metazoa > Arthropoda > Insecta > Thysanoptera > Thripidae > Aptinothrips > Aptinothrips rufus. The sequence goes on along the minus strand of CABIKL010002888.1, from coordinate 1,966 downwards.
GCTGCCACCGAGCACGGCCGCGCCGTTTGGGTCCGCTTCAACTGCAACATCAACGTCTCCGTTACGTTAAAGTCCACTTTTGCCGATCAGATGGGAAGTTCTGCAATTTTGATCGGTTTGCTTTGTCATACCAGTTGGTCAAGATTCCAAAAATAAAAGCAAACCAAACTCAAGAATTCACATTTGAAAATGTCTGGCGATCTGTGTCTCAGCGCCTGTGAAAGGAAGGGGCGGTGCCCGGCAGACACTCGTGCGGAGCGGGCTGCCTATGCTGGCGATGGCAGGCGCTCTGGGCTCCAGCCTCGGCTCCAGGCTCACTGAGCTCACCCACTTCCAAACCAGTTTTTGCATTTGCGTCTTCTGTTAGTTCAGACTCCTAATCCTACGAGGTGGAGAACTTTGCTCGAGTGACTTGGCGAGTAGCACTTACCGTGATCATGGCTGGGCTGGCTGGGGGACTGCCGTGGCGACTGCCTTGGAGACTGACGGGACAGTGGTGCTGGTGGAGAGGACGTCGCTCCAACAGCCGCCCCCGCAGCCGCAGCCGCCCCCGAGCACGCCCCCGGTGCGGCCCCCACAGCCGCCCCGGTCCGCTCGGAAGGGCTTGGGTTTCCATCTCCCGAGACTGCGCCCCTCGCTGCGCCCTCCTGAAACACACGCACACGTCTTAGCATTCGAGCTGCTGGACAGCCAACGGACCGCGTGGGTGGAGGCAGAGAGATTTCACCACGTTTGCTTTTCCTCTTAGCTTTTATCAAATACATGAGCACTTTAGTGAACATTTGGAGTTTGAGCGTCAGCCCGATCTAGTAAATCAGAAAAACGCATACAATATTGTAAATTTAAGGGGCGCGGTCCGCAGCAGTCCGTTCAAATCCTAAAATCCCCCTTGTACCGCGCAGCGATACACTTTCAGGGGAAACCTTGAGAACTTAGATAATGATGTAAATGGAGGTCCAGAGAAATCGATTACGAGCTCCGTTCACATTTCGCATCTACATGATTTTAGTTCATAAAGATCAAACTTTCGCATCTGTATGATTTCGGTTCATAAAGATCGAACTTTTACCTCAAACTTTCTGTCATCCAAATTCACTGTAATGGACAGTTAAATTTTATAATTTTGTCAAATTTCGAGCGTATTTTAAAGTTGAAATAGGCAATTAGCGCCTCTAGAAGTGGTTAAAGTAGTGCACTTTGAAATATAGGGTAAATATTAAACTGAGCGAGAGCCCCAGTACTTGCCCTGGCCGCCCTTAACGCGACGCGACGGGCGCGACGCGACGCGACGCAGATCACGATAGCTTATCGATGGCCCTGCTCTGCTCTGGTCTGTTCTGCGCTGCCCGCGCCCGCTGTATTTGCAGACTGCTCGTCGCGGCCAGGATCCATCCCTTCGCTTCCTGCCCAGCGAGCTCAGCTCGGAGCTCAGTCAGCATAACGACATTAACGAATTAGCTCGGCCCCCGCCCCCGACCTTTGACCTTACCACACAATAAAGTCCGCCCCCTAGCTTCTAACGCATCGCTTTATTGCCGATTAAATTCGATCGCCTTGCAGCGCGCCGCCTCCCGGCCGCCCCCCGGCCGCCTCCAGGCCGCCTCCAGCCCTGCCTGCGCCGCGCCGCGCTATGGAGAGCTACGCCGCGCCACACCGCGCCTGTCAAGAGTCCCATCTGGAGTGGGAGGGGGAGGCCGCTGGAACGATACTTACGCAGCTTGCCCCAGCCACCCACCCACCCCAGCCCACCCCACCCTGCCAAGCCCTGCCACTCCAGTCGGCGTCGGCGCCGCAGAAAGACGGACGCAAAACGAATTTCTGTTTGTATTTTTTCTCGTTACGCCTTGGCCCCAATCTGCCATATCCTACCGCGTGCCCCCACTCCGCCCTCCACAACCCACCCCCTTCTCCTCACTGGACCAGGCGGGGCAGGCTGGAGGGGGGAGGATGGGGGGGGGGGGGGGGG
>CABIKL010002887.1:0-11818 GCA_902196195.1 Aptinothrips rufus | reverse complement strand
ACTACTTTTCTGAACTCATGAAAATGGAAAAAAAGAGAAAAAAGAAACGAAAAAAGCACTCTTGGCTCTCAGCTAGCATAATTCTGAGATGACTTGGTAGAAAAAAAAAGACAAAAGAAGCACCCAAAGTACACAGTGCTAAACCAAAATTCAGTCATCATAAATTAGTTCAACCTGATACTCAATGACATACATCCAGAAGCAAATAGATTGCGTAGTTCAGCAATATTTCCATAATTATGAGATAAAAGAAACGCATAAGATTAAAAATGACTGATAATTTCTTTCTCATAATTATGAAAATACAGAAAATGGATGAAATGTCAAGAGGAAAAGGCACATACACAACCTAGCAGCAAAAGCTAACAACTTGAAATAACTAACGTATAATAGCATTTCCAGAGTTCGTATTTGACCGAATAGTTTTAAATCCTACAAATTAATTTTATCATTCAAACATATTTATAACAAGCTACAAAACACTCAATCTTCCATTACTTTTTCGCTACAGGCATTGGAGACCTATAATTGCGATTCTTATAATAACCAAAAAATGAGAAGAAAAATGAAAAATTAGTCAAGCTCATGATACCCAATAGGTATAAAAGAGCAATATAAGAAATAACGGAGAAGACAATTTATAGATTCATAAGGTGCTTTTCCTCCCATAGCAATGGAAAAGCATGGCCTGTGAACACTGACACAGCGACACAAGCATTGGTGATCAGTAAGGATAGTATGATGCCCTCCTATAACTCCTGCCAAAATATTAAACAATAATGTGTTAAATACAGAACTTTCAAGGAAAACAAAGTAGAAAGTTAGTCAAGATTATGAAAACTGAGTGCTCCTACCTCGGTCTTCTCATAGGTCTATATCCGTAATAGGCAGAACCCCTGCTGACTCTCCCCCTCATGCCCCTGCCTCTCGGCCCTCGATTAGTCATGCTCATACCTGGCCTATTGGTACGCTTAGGGTTAACCTAAAAGTAATAAACAAATGTAAGAAAACCCAGGAACAACAAGTACACTGGAGTGAATAGCAGGGAACAAAGCATTCAAAACGAACCTTAATTTGACGGCCACGGAAGAGGGATTCATCCATGGCCATCGCAGTCTGTACAGATTCTTTTTCAGCAAATTCAATGTATGCAAAACCCTTTGGGTGCCCATCGAACTTATTGCAAAGAATTGTGACCCTATTAATGGAACCACAACCATGAAAATGCTGCTCTAACTCCTCTGCAGTGGCACCATAATCTACCTGCAAGAATCAATCATGCATCAGTTCACTCAAATAGTGCTGCAAAATAATTATTCATCTTCACAATTCAGGCTACTTACATTTCCTACGTATATTGAACGATTGTCTACTTCCATTTTCTCCTCCAAGGACATGTTCAAAGGACTAGCTGAAAAGAAAAAGAAAAGCAACCATGAGTCAAATCTTGCAAACTATAAATAAAAAAAAGAACTTCCCAGGCAAGTACATAAAGAATTCAGGATAACTGGCATGAAATTTAAAACTTGAGTGCCCGGTGTGCCAGGGATGTGACAAGTGAGTTAGTAAATTTTCCTTGCTTTGACATAGTCAATGGACATAAAGTCGCCCAGATCATACTGAGTGACCAGTAAGTACACGTCATCCCATCAAAGAGACAAACACTTAACATTAAATTGCCAGTTTAACATATGCTTACTCATTCCGGGAGGACTGCCCATATTCATTTGCTTGTCAACTTCAGATTGTAATTGTTTGAGTTTTTCAGCTTCCTCTTCCATTTCTCTTACTCTGGCTTTAATAGCTTCAAGTTCCTGATTTAAGTAGAAAATTACATGGCATCATTAGAAAGTACGGGAAGGGAGCATTTGCTTGAATCAAGGTGAAACAAAATTGCTTCAGTACTTACAGGATCATCTGAGCCAACACCAGCATGATTGGCATCGATTTCTCCAATGTCGCCATTGTCTCCCACATCGCCTTCTCCAGCTTCCATGCTGTCAAGATTATCCAACTGCTCTTCTCCTGCCATACCAATGTCCTCTGTGTCTGCCATGGTCTAAACCTACACAGAACAAAATATAACACCACTTAGAAAGACAAAAAGTAACAAAAGAAAAAAAAATATCACTAAAGATCATTCATACACAAATCAGAGATAAGGAGAAAGGTGTAGCATAACTTACAAACTGACAGAGAAAACTGATATAAAGAAATTAGCTACATCAGATCCCGTACAGAATATTACTGCCATAAATAGGGCGGGCATTTCAAGACTAGGACAGGAGTAACAACAATGACAGGCAAACAAACGTCACAGGGATGTTTACTCGCCATCAATGACAACCGAACCAAATATGTAGAAAGTGGATGCTATGACACTTTTCACTGTTTTTTTTTTTTTTTTTTAATTAAACCGAAAACAATAAAGGCTTGTCACAAGAACTCTTGCAGTCAAAGTCACTGTGCACTTATTGGTGAACTGTACGATAATTTCCGAACAGGTAAGCCGACAATAGTTCGAGGGTTGATCAAATGAGTAAGTTTCAATTTTCGAGCAGTTCTTTAACCTCCAAAATGACCATCTCTCTGCAACTTACCTAATATTTAAAGCCAGAAAAGTATCCTAAAATATTTCTCGTTCAAAGCAAAAAACCGGACAACCGAGGGCTCCAAGAATAAAGCGAAAATTACACCTCTGCTATCGATTTTTGGGTAATTTTCTCTAGCCTAGGCCGGCACCAATCGCCGGTGAAAGAGCAATAGCGTTTTCACCCAGAGAAAATAATGGCGTCGTGGAGCCTATACAGTACTCAGAAAGTAATCGCGAGGAATTAAAGTTTCCTTTTTGAAAGTATACTACACGTAAGTGCACAGGAAATACCACATCAACGATGAAAGACGATAAAATCACCTACCTAAAATTCTTATTTCGTAACGATTCCACCAGTATATGTATTAGCCTGGTTCAAAATGTTTACTTCTTCGTGTTTGTATTCTTCTCTCTTGAGTCGGATGGTTTGAAAGGTTTGCAAGAGGGAAGTAGAAAATGTTAGAGGAGAACCGTCGGATTAGTTCAAGAATTATGATTGTACAAACTCCCGCATAGAAATAAATTCAGAATATTTATCACGGAAGTTTAAAAAAAAACAACTAGAAGTGGACTTTGTTCAAAGCCTGTGTCAAAATTTGAAGAAGGTACCGCTCATGAAACTACTTCAGTCAAACCAACGTATGAGCTTTAATTTTATCGCGTTTTGACAGATGACGAATCGGTCTATAAATCAATCGGAGCTAGACTTTCTGAATAATGACTCTATCCTTTCCTTACCTGTTAGTTTAAAAGCTAATTTTTTTCTTTCTGCGTATTTTGAATGAAGTTTTGGTTATGTACATGACTGCGTAGTCGACGTCGACAAAAGCGGATACACGACGAAGACGACGAATGTTTAGCACAGTTTAGCCGATATATTTGTGGCTTTATTTTGATGACGTTTAAACATAAACAAACAATGGATTATTATAATTTATTAAATCCTTTAGTGTCGGATTAATGTCCAAGTATCTAGGCTAAATTCTTCATTTCACTTAGTGAAGATTGAACTGCCAATCCCATTCATACTAGCTAGTTCAAATTTTTCTCGATTTAAATGTGATATTTGGTGATTTATTGCAATCTTAGACACATCCTGTGTTGGCTTCGATTAGTGAACAAATTCTGCACCTTTATTTGCTTTCATGCCATGCCCTCGGCTATGGAAAGTGCTGATGCATCAATTGAGTTAACCCCGTGACAATCACCAACATCTTGTTGGATAGCGTTGTAGTAATTTGAGTTTATTCTTATTCAAAAATGGATTCCGATAGTCCAGAAATTAGTTACCAACAAGCATCGTCTCCCGACTTATTCTCATCTGAAGATGAAGACAATGTTGATGCTGGTGAGTGCGTTTTTGAAGGAGAAACCAGAGTCTTCGTTTATCTTCAAGTCAGCTGGTTCTATAAATGTAATTTATTAATCTTCTATTCCTGTTTTGTTTTTTCATGTTCGGTTTCTCTGGTGTGTAGATGATTGTCGCCAGATATCTTCACCATTGAATACTAAAGATGCCGACAAGGTATCTGGCAATCAACATCAAGTTCAAGCTCTTGAGTCTTCACGCCTTCACCGTCTTATGGAACTTCTTCAAGGTGTTCCACCTCCTCCATCCGTGACTATTCCACAAATTTCACTGACTGAAGTTCTGAACAAATGGAAAGAAAATGTTGAATCGTCAGATGGATCACTTAAAAATGGAGGTGAGGAAGAAGGTCCAATAACAGTTCTTGTAACTTTATTTTTTGCTTTCTTTTGTCAATATCTTGTTTTGATGTTTCAGAAAGCATCAGCAGTCTCTGGAAACCAAACGCATCATTACATGAAGTGCTAGATGCTAGGTGGCCAGATGTGAAGAATATTATTTATCATGATATGCAGTAAGTTAAAAACTTCATTAGTGACTTGCCGCGCTCTTCTCGTGACCCTATTAACTTGGTTTTTATTATGTATTTTTTTCAGTTATAATAGTTGCAATGCCTCAGAGGATGTGGAGCTTTTCAGTATGAAACTTCATGAGCGTTTTATTGGAGCTGAAACATCAACATGGTGTAATGCTGTTACATCTTCCATGCCCAGCAGTGCTAAGAAAAGGCAAAGAATGCGCGCCTTTGGCAATGTAAGTTCATTATTTAGCTCACTTTTCCATTTATTTCAGTATCTTGCTTAAGAAGTCTACTAGTGCAATTCTCTTAATAATTTTAGACATCTCCTGGATGCCGTTTAAGTCATCTTGCTCGAAGACGTCAGACGTTTTCCTCAGCCAATTTGGCTCAGTTATCTAGCGTGGCGGGAAGTGGGACAGCAGGAGGAGCTCTTATCTCAAGTAGTAACCCTTCAGGTTCACGAAGATCTTTGATGAATGGAGTTAGCGGACGTCGCATAATGGTAGAAATCAAGTATGTGCCTCTCATGGAGTGTTGAATTCTGTAATTTTAGTCTTTAAATTCTTGTTGATGTACTAATACTGACCCCTTTTTTCCCACTTAGAAAAACAGACAAGAACAAACGTATAAAAACTAACAGCAAGGAGGCCATTACTAGATTGCCTCATGCAGGAAATGGTCCAAAAAACATACCCCTAGCTCAACCTCCCGTTGAGTCCACGAAAAGAGCTTTATTTCAAAGTCCTGAAGAACAGAAATGTGTGGTAACATTGCCTTGTTCTTCAACTTCCTCTGGATCTGGCAGTGCGCAGCGGTCTAAACGTGCACTATGGCCGTCTGAGAAAGAGGTAATTATATCTCTGAACATGTAGATACAGTAATTATGAACCACATTGTCTTCGTGTTCTTATAAAACAATTATGATTCTTCCAGGCATTGTTAAATGAAAATGGAAAGAGAAGTTTAAGTAATGCTGATTCCTCCAACCCTCAAAAATCTAAAATTCTTTGCTTTGATGACCGTGTCCCTTATAGCCGATCTGCAAGGTAAATTCTTATTATTAATCCATCTTCTCTTTAATCAAAGGTTTCTTCTGTTTTTTCTCATGACATTTATTTTCACAGAAGCCTGCCCTTTTCATTGGGTCACAACTCTTCCAGTACTCTAACCAGCAGCAGTACTAGCTCCCAACTGAATGCTGGTCAAAATACTGGTTTCAACAAAAGTAGTCGGCGTGCAAGTGATCAAGGACCCTCTACTTCTAACGCTTGTAGTAACCTCAGTGAATTGCACAAAAGAGTAAGTCAGATTTACCATTGGAAAGTCACTAAAATTGCTCTGCTACCTAAGCATATTTTAATAATTTTATTCCTTTTCTTTCAGAAACTTTTCTGGGCTATCACAACAGCTCTTCGTGACGTTGGAATAACTAAGAGCAATGCTGATTTCACACCCATGGCTTCTACTTTGGCCTTTCACTACGTAGAAGTTCGTCAAAGTATGACTGGTCCTGCTCCAACAAGCACGAGTGAACACATGCTGAAAGTTGTTTCATCAAAGGTTGGAGAAGTTGTGCAGGCTTTTCAGGCATCAAAAGCAGGTCAAGAGGAAAATTTAGTTGGTGGTAAATCACAGCAAAAAGAAGAGCGATCAAACAAAGAATTGTTTCGGGATGCAACTGCATCCCTAAACGTTAGGCGTAGTCTCAGTGTGTCTCTTGCATCATCCAATCATCAAGTATCTGATAGTAAGCCAAAACAGACAAAGCGAGTTCCATCAGCTAGGAAATCTCTATCTTTTGATTCTATTGAGCCTAAGACTTTATCTGGAACCATAAGTGATGAATCTATTGATAAGTCAGATAGTAAATATCAATTGGATTCCAAAGGAAATGAAAATAAAAGGAAGACCAATGGTGAAAATGTCCCTCTTGCTAGTGCTAAGAGAGTAAGTAGAAGTTTGTTCTTATCACCGAAAGATGAGGCTAAAGCAGGTAAAAAGGATGCTAGTGAACAAACATGTGCTTCAGACACCTGTTCAAATAGTGCTAAAACCATTGATGAAACTGCTGACCTTATAGGTTGTAAAAATCAGGTACCTCCTAGCGTGTCCAAAGGGAAAGCCAATGGTGTTGGTAATTGTGATGACGAACGGTTGCAGCCCACAAGTGAGGTATCATCCATACCTAGTATTAGTGCTGTGTCTTCAACTTTAGAGGCGGACAATGAAGCTTCTGAAACCAGTGAAGCTACAACTTTATCGGAGCATGCCAACTCTATTGATATGTCTAACCTGGCCTCTTTAAGTGCATGCCTCCAGCCTAAAGATGATTTGTTGGATGCACCTACTGTTCCTGATATGATTACCAATAATATCAAAACTGATTCTGCAAGTTCTGAATCTTGCGAATTTGTACCTGCAAGGATTCTTAGAGGAACAAGGGAAAGAGTAGCTCGCTTAGCAGCTGCACAGCCAGTAAGGAGAAATTCGAGAAAGTCACTATCATTAAGTAAAAGAAGCCTTAGATCTAGCAGCAGTGACTCTGTGGACCAGGAGCTTGTCCCTGACAATAAATTGTCTGGGAAAAGTTGTGTGCACGCTGATCTTGGAGGAAGTGCTGCCACCGGTATACCCCACAAACTTGAACTGAAAATCACTTTATCTCCAACTAAGGTGGCATCTCCCATAACATCTACGGAGTGTACCACCTCTAAGAGTGCCTTTGGAAGCCCTCCGTTTACCAGAGAAAATGTATCTACTGCTCCTGTACGGTCTCCATTCCTTGGTTTCCCTTCAAAAGAGGATCATAATTTGTCAGGAGGCGCATTGAGTCTTATAGTGGATGGACCGGACAGTATGTTGAGATTACCAGCAGCTGGTGATGGGAGCTCCTGGTTGGATACAATTCTTACACACAAGCCAGATGCCTCATCTGAAGATGGTAACATCTCACAGTCAGACAATGGCAAGCTGGATCTTGAAGAAAAAGTCATCACCCCTCTTCTTGAAGCAGCTGTGTTGGAGTCCTCTGTGTGTGCTGGTAGTGGATCATCCCACAGCACTGATGTAGATTTGTCTTTTCGAGGGCGTATTGAAAGCCTGAAGCCATCAGTCATCAGTGACAGTGCCTTGAGTTTGGATTTAGGATTAAACCTGAATGTTAGTGCAAATATTCTGGACATGGATGAAAATAAAGAAAAGAGCCCTGTATTGGAAAAATGGGCTGAGCGAGCCAGTCGAAGTGCTCAGAAGAACTGTGTTTCATCTGATAGTACAAATGAGCCTGTGATTCACAATGACTCCGCTCCAGTGTCTGGAAAGTCAAGTGAAACTTTGGCTGAAGAATCCCAGCTGCTTTGGGAGGAGTCTCAATTGTTGGATGCTTCACTATGTTCCACTAACATGTTTGAAAAATTTCGCAGTATTTTTGATTCTTCTAGTCACCAAGATAACTCATAATTTTCACCTTTGTAAGTGCTTATTCTCAGCAAAGTGTTTTTTCCTTTTCATACTATGACATGATTACTTTTAAGTTGAATTGACTGGCTTTGGGAAGACTGAATTTTGCATATGTTGTCAGTTTTATTGTTTTCTTGTGGGTTTAAAAAAATATTGTATTTATTAATTGAAGAGGCTTGATAGACTCATTCTTTAAAGGTTTGTTGTTATAGAGGTAAGTTTTTAGACATCGGTAGACATATGGTAGACAATTTTATCTTACTCATCTGTTTTATTGAATTCACGCCATCTTGGATTTTTATCTCTACTTTTTTTTTCCTGTCCAATATTTTGTCACAGAGAAAAGGGTGTATTTTAATGTGCATTTGTTTCTTCTTGTTATCTGCTAACTTTTCGTAAAGTTGCTCAGTTATCGTTCTTTGACTTGCTGCCCATAAAGTATCCTGCATGGTTTGTGTTCACTCATTGCCTTTTTTATTCATGAGTTTTAAATCATGTGTGGGCATTCATTTCTCAGAGCTCTTTTTCATAGTTCTCATAACTATGCAGGATTTATCATACAATTTTAAATCATCTTATCTAAAAAAAACTTGTTGCCCAGTATGTATGACAGATAAAACATTTAGTGCTGGATTCTATTTTACATGAATAAACAGTTGATTGAAATAATTTGATTAAGGCTATATTATTTCTATGTAGTTCTTGAGAAATTTTCGACCTCCCAATTTCAACATTTTGTCAAAAATATTACTCATCTACATTATCTTCCAAAATTCACACTACCTCCAGGAAATGTTACTAGACCACCTGGTCTACCTCCACCGTTGAAGAAAGTTGAGAATCTGCTTGGAACATTGACGAACCCTCCTGGATAAGCCACCTGCACTTGTCCTCGATTCGGCACATTGACAAAACCTCCTGGGTAGTTAACATTTACTTGAGGGTAAGCTCTTGACACTGCCACAATTGCCAAAAGTGGAAGAAGAAAGAAAATCTGAAAAGCACAATACAATCTCAAGGAATAATGAAACAAAGACTAGAATTCAACACAGACTTCAATCAGCAGAAATAAGTTCGCAATGTGGGCGGAAACAACGCCAATGAACATGTAAACTTAAAAATGGGAGGCTTTTTAAGAAAAGATCTATGCTACTATCTCTTAAGAAGTTTGGCTTTCTAGGAAAATAGAGCCTATTCGAAGAAAGAATGAAATAGATGAACTCAGCCAGCGCCAGCGTACTGTACCAGGGAGCGAGCGATGGCAGCCATGGCGGCGAGAAGTAGGTCCTTCCCCTCGGAATGGGCGTCGCGATGTGCGGCTCGCCGGGAGAAACTCCTCCTTATATCAAGGCTGTAAGCCCATTCGCGGCACGTCTCAGTCAGATTCGCACGGGAACAGAGAGAGGCCGGGCCGAGGGGCGCGCGACGCGGACGGCATAGGGCGGTCAAGAAGAGAGTTAACTTACTACGTGCTGGGAGCGGAGCGGACCGGTACGCTAGCTCCCACGAATTACTCTTATAGTCAAGAAGACGACCCAGCGAGATTCGACATCGACTCGGCTCGACTTTCGTCGAAATGACATCGTTATCGATCACCGATCACGTCATGGAAGGCCTTTTGGATGATACTTAGGTGGTGTCTTTTGGACTTCCCTTCAATCGGCGGTAATCCAGAGAGTTAAGTCAGTCAGAAATAGTGGGGATATTGAAAGGGTATCGGGTGGTAATAAGGTCACCGGAGTGTAGACCTTGACTGGAGTCTTGAGTCCGTTGCGCCATCGCCGTCAACTATGCGCAAATCTGGCGCTCCACCGCAGTGTCAAGTACTTACGGATTCACATTGAAAGTTTCTCAAACATTACAATCTTTCCTCCTCCCGAACTGGCTTAATTAACACAATTTAGCACTTCCCTGAAGGCCGCTAGGGCACGCTAGGGTACCCGCATGCCGAGCCAGTAGCAGTCCAAGGCAGAATGGAGTCGTCGCCGAGACGTCAAGTAGATGTCGCGATGACTCCCCCATCTGTAATTGACATCTCGGTGACAACCCTGTTCCGCCTACACCCTGGAAATGAGTACGCAACCCACCCATGACCCACCACAACCGCCAGCAGTATCCAAAGAAGCAGAGCATTTGCACTGCGAACATCAGCGGCCCGTTATCGCCCCCTGCATTCCGATCGTGGATGGATCACAGAGTAGGACAGCTAGCAGCAGCTAGGCATCACAGAGGCGATTAAGGCGGGCCGTGACCGGACTGGGGCAGCGAACTGGACCTGGGCCTGGGCGGGTCGCGGCCCACCGCCAATCCTCGAGCCCACACCAGCTGGAGAGGCAAGGCGCCCGCTCCGTGCAGAGAACACTCGGTAATCAAACTGGTTGCTTTGCCCAGATTCTTCCCCGTGATCTGGGAGGACGAGATCTCCCTATTAAATGACGTGATTGTCACGTAGGAGACCTCGAAACTGACACTTTTTTCCTTCAAATATTTGACTTAATTTGGACTGACAGAGTAAGTTATATACGACGTCAGAGTATCAGCGATTTGATTTTTCTGTGTATTCTGGGACTGTTCTAGCTACCAGGTGTGGCTCGGCTTGTTCTGGTCTTCCCTGCCGTATAGGCACACATTCCAACTGTACTAACTTATGTTACACTAGTTTCCATACTTTTTAAAGTCGAAGATATGAGTAGGCCGGAAAGTACTTCTCCACTCGACAAGTAAGATCGCCACATCATAAACGCACTAAGGATGACTTCATCCCGACTCAAAAATTCTCGCAAACCTAAGAGTTTCAGTAAGCTCACGCATGATCCTAATGGAACATGCTGACGTCAAGGTCGAGGCTGGAGGAACTACCTGGAACCCGAGGTGTGAATTTCGAGGAAGACGACGATCAAATTGAGTCATAATGAGAGGCGTTGAGTAGCCGAACCATTACTTTCATGCATCACTTGAAGAGTGTCGATTACTTGTGGAGCCAGGCAGGAACAGGAACTCGCTAGTTCACTGGCGAGCCGCGGTTTCGCGGAGCCGGAGCGCTCAGACGGAGGACTTTGATTGCAATAATCAGGGGATAGGCGCGATGGACTTCGAACTACAACGTACGTACGATCCGCAGCAGTGTGCCCCAGCTCCAGAGTATAGCTAGGCTCCACCCCTCTCAACCCTTTACATTCCTTTAAATTTTAGACGAGAGATCAGGTTTTTGTAAAGTTTCGTATGATAGCTTTTAAAGAACGAAAAGAAGTGCGTTAAAAATAACTTTATTTTCATAGTTGAATAAAATACATACCATATAACTAAATGATCAACATGATACAAAAAAAAGCAAAATGTGCTTATAAAAATCGTAAAAAGGCACTTCAGGGCAAGGTCGCCTAAGAAATCAATATAACATGACTCATTTGCATCACTTCACGCATTCACATAACTAGTATCGAGGGAACAGCCATCAATATCACGAAGAGTGATTCGCAAGACGCCAGGTCGGCATCCCAGCCACAGGCAGGTGTGTTCGGCCCCTTGTGGTTGCAGCTGCAGTGCCGTGTTCGGCCCCATTGTGCCTGCAGGTGCACTGCAGGCTGCAGTCAGTCGTCTAGCAGGGATGCCAGTTGCTGGGCAGCCCGTGTGTAGCCTTCATCAGGTGGGCGGGGAGCTCCGATCCCTCTGATCGACCAGCCTGCATCACTGCCTCAATCTCCTCGACTCTGAGAACACATGTTGGTTGGTTGGTTAAAGCACTCGAGCCTCTTTCAGACTTATGGCTTGACACGAGGTTGTTGCGCGCATGAAGGGTGGCAACGTATTGTCGCCCTACATACGAGCGGCATCGTGTATTCTCACTGCATACTGGTCGGGTCGTTAATCCGCCCAG
>CABIKL010002886.1:0-11820 GCA_902196195.1 Aptinothrips rufus | reverse complement strand
GGGGGACCCCGCTCACTGCGCTATCAGCTGTTCGTCCCATCCCAGAGCACCGGACGCGATGCGACACAGCGGGGAGGGGAATGATAACCCGCCGGCAGGTGCCCAGCCCGGCCCGGGTTCGACTCGCCCCGCCCCGCAGCCCTCCGTGACTCACTGTCGGTCCTGGAGGCCGCCGTGGAGAGCAGCCGGCTGTACGGGGCCGAGAGACGGGGCCAGGATAACAACACAATGCGCGGCTTAACCACGCCTAATTAAACGGGAGGAAGTGTAACGCGCGAGCCGAGCCGAGCCGAGCCGAGCCGAGCCGAGCCGAGCCGAGCCGAGCCGAGCCATGGGAATATGGAGATGGCCACAACGGTGCTCGGCACAGAGGCACAAGACACGGCCCGGGAGCACCCAATGCAACCAAACGAACACAAAACACCTTTTACTGAACTGATTCACCAAACGTAACCAATTGGCGCTCAGCCCCCCGCGGGGCGATATGAGCCTGATCAGTCCAGATAAGTCGCTGGCTTCCGGCGGGCTGGGCTCGGCTCTGCTCTGCTCTGCTCTGGTCCTGCCCACGCAGTGCCTTGTTAAAGCCGCGGGGAATTAGCTGATTGCCTGCAACGGTTCCGAGCCGCTACGACCTCATTAACCGCGCCAACCGAATATTTTACACACTTTCTGAGCGCGGAGTGGCGTGGCGTGGCGTGGCGTGGCGTGGCGTGGCGTGGCGTGGCGAGGCTCCCCGCCCCGCGCTGTACCGGTTCCCACCTCAATCCTGCTCCGAATCCCGAGCCCCGGTGTCGTGGATGGGATTCTCTTTCTCTCACTAACCGAGCCATCCTGGCCTCCTATCCGCCCCGGATCACGCCACGCCACGCCACGCCACGCCACGCCACGCCAGTCCGCGACACGCCAGCCAGGGTCTCTCCCGCAGCGAGGCGCGTCCGCGTCTCTTTGCCGCTGTCGCAAGGGTAATTACTGAATTAGACCGTTCCGGAGTGACGACTGGGACTGGAAGACCGCAGAGAACCAGGCGGCGGCACAAGGGCCTGCCCCGCCCCCGCCCCGCCCCGCCCCGCCCCGCCCTCGCCAATACGCACCTAATCAAACGCCATGAGTTAGCGCCATGGACAGTCATGTGTCGAGCATGCGAACTCATCGGGTGGAGAGTTCAGCGCCCAGTGTACTCAAACCAAAACCCAACCCGAGCACTACGGGCGTATAACAAATTCTTTTGAAAGAAATTTTTGGGCTGCAGAACGCGTTAGCTATAGCTTCATGTTCACTTCAGAATAGGTCGTAAAATGAACTCCAAAACTATTGTTTTCAATCTCTGATTGATTCTCGGATATGTGTTTGTCCCAGAATCTGGGTTTGTTCCTACTGCACTCCCCCGCGCGCTGCCACGTCATCAAACGTCGACACTCTGCTACGATACGCAGCTTCCAGACTTGCAATTACCCTTAATAAGCGGCCTCTATTAATGTTTTCTCCCAGAGAGAGGAGTTCATTGCCTTGAAAATGAAGTACTGTAAGCATGTAGGCTGCGTGCGGAGTGCGGGGCGTGGCGGGGCGTGGCTAGGCGTGGCGTGGCGCGGCGTGGCGTGACGTGGCGGGGCTCCGCTGAGGCCCCCGCAGCACCAGGGACACATTTTGATACCAGCAGCAGATAGCCATGCTCATGACTGTTGTTGATGGTCTTGTTGTTGTTGGCGGGCGAGGCGGTGCCTCCTGCAGCCGTTTCTTTGGGACGTGAGTTCTGTACCGATATGCTCGTCCGGAAGCGACGCAGTTCAGGTGAGAAGTGGCTGTACGGGGGCCTCGCCGCGCTCCTCAGCCTCCCGGGTCAAGTCGCGAGCAGAACAGCCTGCTCGCCATCCCGATCACCCCCCCCCCCCCCCCCCCCCCCCCCCCCCCCCCCCCCCCCCCCCCCCCCCCCCCCCCCTCCTCCTACCCTCCTGCACAAGGCGAAAGAAATCAAGTCACGGCGGCTCAGCGCGGACGAAGGACATGGGCGAAGGGATAAAAACAGGCGAGACCAACAATTCAAGGTGACACAGAGAGAACAGAGCGTGGGCGACGAGAATTGATTTGTCCAAGGTTAGTAACAACTACCTGAACCACTCGATCTGGGAGCAAGTCAAGCTCGCCGAGTCCGACCAGACCAGGACGGGGACCTGTCTAACCTAACCTAACCTCTCCTTACCTAACCTCAGCTGGCGCGGAGGGAGGGAGGGAGGGAGAGGCTCTCATATCAGCGGCTGTCAAGTGGAAGAGAGTCAATGGGGGAAGGCAAGGAGAAGTAATGAAAGGTCCAGTGCGCAGCGCTGGAGCGGTGCAGAGCTGTGCTGGAGCTCGACAAGAAGCAGCCGCTCCAGCAGACTCCAGCATCCAGAGGGAGCCTCCAGGTATTTGGACACAAAGCAGACATGCCACTCGCCAAAGCTGCGGAAAAATTCCTGGGGTCCGCTTTGATTCCATTTGACGTGATTCTGTGAGGGGCGGGCGGCGCGGAGCCAAAGAGGCTCGATCGGCCGCGGTCCGATTGTAAGTTCGCAAAGCCACTTTGACCGCTCGCTCCGCGTGGCTCCGCGAAGCAACGAGGAATATATAGCAACACCGTCCAATCAAACCTCTTGGGTCCGTTCCAAACTCTTGTCAAGTTCGATCCACACGTCGCGTTTCAACTGACCGCCAGCAGCGAGCCAGCGACCAAGGCCAGTAATCTCCAGAGCAGGCTCCAGCAAGCATGTAAACAGCCTCCAGCAACCTACCGCATGCATGCACACAACCTCCAGCAGCGTTCAACAAGCATGCAGACAACCTCCAGCAGCGTTCAACAAGCATGCAGACAACCTCCAGCAGCCTCAGTTGATCTCCAGCAGCCTCCAGCAAGCACGCCGTTAATCCCCAGCGGCCTCCAGCGAGCACACAGTTAATCTCCAGCAGCCTCCAGCAGCACACAGTTAATCTCCAGCAGCCTCCAGCAAGCACAAAGTTAATCTCCAGCAGCCTCCAGCAGACGAGCGTAGAGGAGTTCGTTCTGTGTGCCTCCGCCCCGCATCCTTCCCACGCCAAAACTTCGCTCCGCCTCATACTCTATTACGAAAGGGCTCGCTCGGAGTTAAGTGGTCAATGTGGACCTCCTGAGGATAGCATTCAATGCCTCCGCTCCGCTCCCCTCGCCTCACTGAGGCTACAAGAGTCGATAACTTGACTTGGCACATTCAGCTCAGCGATCGTGAGAAGCAGCACACAACACTCATTTCAAAAGAAATAGAGTCCCCAGAACCCCAAGCTGTCGCTACTGGCATGGAGCACCCTCGAGAAGACTGGAACAGCTTTTCGAGCAACCTGGAGAAGCTTGGAGTGGCCTGGCTGCTTTGGTTCCGTGTCAAGTCGGCGCGACGGAGCAGCACATAGCGGGTGACATAAACACGTACATCTCCCGAGCAGACCGCACATCTGAGTACACATCAGAGTACACATCAGAGTACATCGCAGTACATCAGGCACGTGAGCGTCCGGCAGGGACGCGGGATAGAGTCCTCGGAGACGACGCCACCACGCCTGTAGCTCCCAGGACGAGGAGGTGACCAGGTGAGTCCTGCACCTCAGCACGATACGAGCGGCGGCTACTCCGTGCCCATCAAGGACTCGCCGTAAACCCTTCCCTTCCCTTCCCTTCCCTTCCCTTCCCTTTGCTTTCCTTTCCTTTCCTTTCCTTTCCTTTCCTTCCCTTCCCTTTGCTTCCCTTCCCTTTCCTTTCCTTTCCTTTCCTTCCCTTCCCTTCCCTTTGCTTTCCATCCGGTGCGGCGATTTGTATGCGCGCGCAGCTCCGCACCATGCAAGCCATGCCCCGGCTGTGTCCGTGCGGTGGAGAGGTGGGGGAGGGGGCTGTGAGTGGCCATTAGGACCCGCATCTTATCCTATTCCATCCCCGCGCGCGCACGCAGACACACCTGTCTGCAGCTGCCACCTCGCCCTGCCCTGCCCTGCATGGCCTTCTCAAGTAGCCCAATTTAACGAGGCAGCCCGGCCCAGCCTGGCGGCCCAACCCACACTCCACCCCGCACCGCCTCACAATTATTATTCCAGGGGCTGAATCCTTTGAACTCCAGGGGCCGGGCCCAGCCCAGCCCAGCCCAGCCCAGCCGAGCTGCAAGGACCGCCAGCGGGAGTGACCGACTCACGTCACAGACACACCGCACTAAATGCATTTGCACAATATTGCGCCGACATTTGTACACTCTTATTTCCTTCCGAACAAATTTGTTCGTATGACGAACAGATTTCGTCATACTACGAACAAAAACCAACTGTCATATCTACGAACAAATCAAGTTGTTCGTATTTACCAACAAATTTTTTCACAATATGGTGAATTTTGTTCATAATACGAACAGATTTGTTCGTACGTTATGACAGTAAGAGATTAAGAGTGTACGAAGTTAAAGCTCGAATACGTTTCATATGCACGAGTTTGTGCATATTGCACGCAAACCTCTGGCGCACATTGGCGTACAGTAAGAAAAAAATCGTACACGCATGGAACGCACAAAATCGTGCACTCCAAGCGGAGGTTTAACTCCTTACAAATTATTCGCACAAAATTGTACAAATACATTTAAAGTGACTCCTAACGGCCTCTGCCTGTCTGTCTCTGCCTATCGGCCTCGGCCTCTGCAGTCCAAGCAGCTGCAGCAACACACGGGGCCTCGCGCTCTGCTGTAGCTCTTCCTTGCGCAAATCCGATATGAAGAAGCAGTGGAGCCGGGCCGGGCCAGGCGGGACGGGCGAGACTAAATTGGGAGGGAAACGGCTCTATTCGAGAAGGCGCCGCCGCGAGGCCCAGCATTACTGCCCAGCACCTCAACTCACCGCCTTGCATAACGTCCACTCGACGTTCAGACTATGGAGGGACCGTCCTGCTCGCCCAGTGATAGCTTGCAGCAACACGACCTACACGAATCTCACCCTAAATGTCTAGTACCTTCTTTGTGCGGACTTCGTAAGAATTTTAAACATAACTAGAATTAGTAACAATTTTGTCCAACCACACAATTTTTACGAAATTGTTTCTACATCGTTACAAAATTGCTACTAATTCTAGTTAGGTTTGAAATTGTTACTATGTCCGAACAAAAGAGTTACTAGACATTTAGAGTGTGAAGGGCGTGGCGTGGCGTGGCGTGGTCGGGTTTGCCGTGCGCGGCGCGCGGGCCAAGGCGTGCTAGATAAGGTGAGCCGCCATGTTTGACTGGACTTGATGAGGCGAAAGGAAGGAGACTCTCATGAACCGCCGAGGAACCTTGCAGACGGTGTTCTCCGCTGCTCCATTCCATTCGGGACGTGCGCTGTTCAGCACTGCAGCCGTCAGCCGGGGGACGTCATGAGTCCGACAGGCGGGTGAATAATTTTCCGCGCAAAGTATTTTCTAATGGAACGTATTGGCACAACTTTGAATCTGAATCGATACGGATGACCGCTTTGGATTTTATGTATTTCAAATGTGCCATTTTATCTCCAAATTGTAATTCCGACACACATTTTGTTACCAACCCATGCAGTTTGCGGACGGTAATCGTATAATCGTGTTGTATTCGGCTAGTGCTAGTGCATGTCAGCCAGTGGATGTCAGCCAGAGGATGTCAGCCAGTGGATGTCAGCCAGAGGATGTCAGCCAGTGGATGTCAGCCAGTGGATGTGAGCCAGTGGATGTCAGCCAGAGGATGTCAGCCAGTGGATGTCAGCCAGAGGATGTCAGCCAGTGGATGTTAGCCAGTGGATGTGAGCCAGTGGATGTCAGCCAGAGGATGTCAGCCAGTGGATGTTAGCCAGTGGATGTGAGCCAGTGGATGTCAGCCAGTGGATGTCAGCCAGTGGATGTCAGCCAGTGGATGTCAGCCAGAGGATATCAGCCAGTGGATGTCAGCCAGTGGATGTCAGCCAGTGGATGTTAGCCAGTGGATGTGAGCCAGTGGATGTCAGCCAGAGGATGTCAGCCAGTGGATGTTAGCCAGTGGATGTGAGCCAGTGGATGTCAGCCAGTGGATGTCAGCCAGTGGATGTCAGCCAGTGGATGTCAGCCAGAGGATATCAGCCAGTGGATGTCAGCCAGTGGATGTCAGCCAGTGGATGTCAGCCAGTGGATGTTAGCCAGTGGATGTCAGCCAGTGGATGTCAGCGCGTCCAGTCCGAGCGCAGAGCAGCACTACACCCCACCAAATTAAGTCGAGGCACGCATCCCTTCTTCCGTCCTCGGCTGGCGCGGCCCCATCTCCTTGATAGCACTAGTTACCCCGCCCCGCCCCGCCACGCCCCGCCCCGCCACGCCCCGCCACGCCCCGCCCCGCCCCGCCACGCCCCGCAGCGCCGCGCGGAGCAGATGTGAAGCTCGATACGGTCCATGAGAGCAGGAGGGCCACGCCACGCCATGCCATGCCATGGGACTAGGACCTCCTCTCCTCAGACCTGGGACCTGGGGCCATGAGCCGGGACAGCACGCTCAGGAGAGTGAATTACGTTCGTAACTCGAGACTTCCTCTCCTCTCCTCTCCGCCCTGCTCCGCTGTACAGCGAGCCACGGCGGTACGACCCATCTCCACTCCAAGACACAGCTGGACAAGGACCGGCGAGGAGGAACCTGGCTGGCTAGTTTCCCTACTTCCAGTTGCTGCGCTAATTCCTGCTGGACGCTTTGTCATGCAGGCCGGGCTGCATTTGCATAAGACGCGCAGCGCCACGCCACGCCCCCTGCTTCCGGTGGAGTTCGGATCGGCGAGTCCTCCCTCGGACAATGACTTGTCACTGCAGTGTTTGCCAGGCCTCACAGGCCCGCATTGCCACAGCAGGGTAGGGTGTGTGCGGCGTGGCGTGGCGTGATAGGCTCCGCGCTGGTGGCTCACTGCCTGGAAGCACCTGCTCCTCGCCAGCGAATGGACGTTACACACTCAAGATTCCCTGTTGGCGGGGTTTGGTATAGTAACGTGCGAGTGCAAATGAGATGGAGTCTGTGAACTCCGCGGTGAACTCGGTGTGAGTGCGAGAGCGACGCATAAGGGGCTGGCTGCGTTTGTCGCACTCACACAGACTCGATATGGAGACTCCATCTCTCTTGTACCCTTGTACCTCTCCCAGCCCGCCCCTGCCCTGCCAAGGGAGGCTCACCCCACAAGGACAGGGCAGGGCGGACCAAAATGGCACCCAGAGATTGTACTAAAGCGGCATACTGTATTGAGACAAGAGCGCGCCTGCTCGCCTCGCCTCGCCTCACCTGCCCCGGATCAAAGCCCCGCCCCACCCCACCCCACCCCGCCCGGCCCCGCCCCGCCCCGCCCCGCTCCGCTCCAGGACGCGCTGCGGCCAAATTTAGGCACGCGCCGTGCCTATTCACGCCCGGCCTGGCCCTCCCCAAGGCTCTGCCCGTGGCCCTGCTCGCGACGAGGAAAACCAAAAGCCAGCCAACCCAACCTAGAACTAGAAACAAGGACTGAAAAAATATTTCAATGTCATTTTGAGACTTGATCTAAAACTCTTTTCGAAACTTTCTAGTCATTTTAAAGTAGGTCTAAACATAACCTCAAAAGAAATTAATAATTAACTACCCTTTATTAACTACCCCCTTGGTTTCCAGTTCGTTGCCAGCAAACCTAAAGGTACTGTAAATACTGAACGGCGAGAGTATTTGCAGTCTTGTCCGACGACGTGCTGCACCAATCACAGGGACTTCAATCGTGGGATGTTCCCCAGAACAGTGTGAACTGCGGTGGTCAAACACTTGAGCGAACCGCGTGCAGGCAGGCGGAAGATGCACCGCGATGGGGCGCTACGTCCGCCCGCCGCGCCCCGCCCCACCCAGCCCTCTGACTCCAGGGCACTGCCAGGCCTGGCCAAGACTCGACATGAAACGCGTCTGGGTCAATGGTCGATTAGCGAGGAGAGGTGAGGGCGGGGCGGGGCGGGGCGAGGCGGGGCGGGGCGGGTGGTACCGCACTGGCCGCACACGACATCCTCTTCCCACGGCGTGCTTACCGCGCGCTGCGCTCCGCACCGCGAGCACCGCACCTCAGTCAGGTCAGCACGCCACGCCACGGCGGGGCGGGGCGGGGCGGGGCGGGGCGGGGCGGGGCGGGGCGGGGCGGGGCGGGGCGGGGCGGGGCTAAGTAGAAGCGAGGGGTGAATACAAGTCAATATTCTAATTTCCAATACTGATATGGGACCTTGTACATTGGATTTTTATTTTATTTTAAATATCGACAATGACATTGAACTGTCAATACCGCCCATCCTAACCCCACGATGTTATCAAGAAGGCTAAGCACAAGATGAACGACCTACTGCGGCCCCAGCAGGCCTGACTCCCGAGCCAAAGGTGGTAGCGGCGGTGGCGGTGTTTGACGTGGAGGTGGACTTGGCAGGCGCCCCACCCCCGGCCCGCCCTGATCAGCAGCCACCCCCTGCAGGGCTGAGGGGGCGGGGCGGGGAGGGGCTCACCATGACACGTGAGGGGACTGCACGCCGGGCGAGGCTCTGGCTCGCTAGGCCCTGGCGGGCGAGGCCCAACGGCCCAACCCGAACTGGAGCCAGGGCAGAGATCCAGCAGCGGAGCCCCGCCCCGCCCCGCCCCGCCCCGCCCCGCCCCGCCGCACGCTCGATACCTTTCTGCATCCCTGCCAAAGCCTGCTAGCACTCGTATCGACCGCGCGTCGATATTCCTATATTCCACCACCTAACAGTTAGACTGCGCATTATTAGCACGTGACGTCAAGACAATGCGACGCCTTATTCGCATTTCCTCGCCCCTCCAGCATGAGGCCGCCCTCCCCCTCTCTCCAGTCGCTAAGCGTCTCCAGGTCAGCCGCTCACTGCAGCCCGCCACTGGAGGAGACTCTAGGAACCCTCACTCCCGATCGGACCGCCCCACGCCCCGTTCAGACACGGGGGCGGGGTTGAAGAGTTGACCCGGTGTCCTTCCGGTCAGAGTGCACGCTGCGCATGCTGACAAAGGCCCCCCCCCCTCCACCGCCTTCCGCTGTATCCGCCCGCATGGCGGGTTCACCGCAGTGCCATGAGCAAGCCCGGCGATGTCGGCGCCCGTGAGCGCCCATGGACCGACACTCAGGCCGAGCAAGCAGAAACAGAAAATCATTGTACTGCTACACTTTTGGCTACTGCTCAGAAAATCTGAAAAGCAGAATCAGTGCCGAAATCAGAGGCATTTTGAACCCGAATCCGAGATATTAGTCACATATTCCGACTCCTTCAAAGCACAGTCTGGCTTTTGGTCGCAGCAGCTAAAATGTTTGGTACCATCGAGCATCGGTGAATATGGCACATCACGCGTCAGAAAAATCGGCGCGGGAGCATCCTCCGCGGGGAGGTAGACTTGGAGCGGTGCGCCCAGCTCACAGAACTGGATCCGCCACTGCACAGTCACTTCCATCCAAAAGAGTTGTATGGCCTGACAGTGCGTTGGCAGGACCCCGTGCGCCCCGCCCCGCCCCGCCCCGCCCCGCCCCGCCCCGCCCCGCCGGGTCGTACCGAGGATTTCGGCGAAGACTTGGCTCCTGCTCGCTGGCCAGAGCAGAACATGGCGCGGTGTCAGAGCCAAGAGCGCGCGCCAGGGCAGGGCGGACCAGGCCAGCCCGCCAGCAGACACATCCCACTCCTGTCCAAGAGCTCCTTTCCTTATCAGCGGCGCGCTCTGTCTGTCTCACTCGCTACCAGGCTAGTCGCCTCGCTCCATGTACCCGAAACGATACCGCCCGTTGCACATCACCAACGACAGGAAGGCAGAGAATATCGCCGACATCGCCGAAATCGGACGCCGAAAAGTAACGAAAAGTTTCAAATGAAGGCCCTTCTGCGTGAGAGACCCTACACAGAGACACCAAAGCCCGGAATCTGCTGCAAAACAACCCGAAAACCAACGGCAAAATAAAATTTAAAAAAAAAGGTAAAAATTACTGAAATAAAAATAATAAAATGTTAAATTTATTTTGACACATGTTTCAAAACGCTTTTCGAAAGCTTCCTAGTCAATTTGATATGAGTACACGACCTTGGAAACTGTTTTTCTTGCGTTGGTTTCTAAGTTTGATTCTTACAAATTTTTATTGTTTTTAAAAATGTTTTCTGTATATCTTAGGCGATCTTAGGAGGGAGGAACAGCCGGCACAATAGCTTAGTAATGCAAAACTAACGCGAACTCATCCCCTCATTGTCTGACCTCATCCTCGCAGCATCCCCTTCAATCCATTTAAAATGCGACTTCAGTCGGGCTAGGAGTACTACTGCACGAAATAACGGCCCAGCAAACACATGACTCAATTAAAAGGAAAATTTAATTTTCATGTTGCCAACGCATGTTCAAAGTAAATAATAACAATAATAATAAAATTGAAAGTAGCCAACATTGACAGGATGGCTGAAACAGGGTTCGCCACAGACATTGTCTGGTCCTCAGCCAAATTTCGTCGAGATAGTGAGTCCCTGCTCG
Source organism: Aptinothrips rufus (assembly GCA_902196195.1). Lineage (NCBI taxonomy): Eukaryota > Metazoa > Arthropoda > Insecta > Thysanoptera > Thripidae > Aptinothrips > Aptinothrips rufus. The sequence continues at coordinate 1,328 of CABIKL010002886.1, read as the reverse complement.
TTGCCCGCCTGGTATGGCCTGCAGCGGCTCCGCCTTGCTGAGGACGGGACAGGCCGGGAAGCAGAGCCGCGGCGAGGACGAGGAAGGCGCGGGGCTCGGCGCGGGGCGGCGCGGGGCGGCACGGGACTGCGCGCTGTTGCCACATGTTCGTATCGATTGTGCGTGCGGGGGGTGTGCGGGGGCGGAGGAGGGCGCCGCGGGCGAGAGGTGGGGCGGGGCGGGGCGGGGCGGGGCGGGGCGCGGCGGGCGGCGTCCCTTTCCGTGTGCCCCCCGCCACCCTGCGGCTTATAACTCGCACCCCCCGCCCCGCCCCGCCCCGCCCCGCCTCGCGCAGCATCCCCCGCGCCCCCGCCCCGCCGCGCCACGCCCCACACCTTGCAGCCCAGTAACCCACACCGCCGCCCTCCGCTGAAAACTACACAAACTCGACAAACATTGAATTCATTGCGACTTGCGACATTTTGAAAACGTTTCTTTGAAATTCTCGCGTTGGCCGTCGAGAGATATGGTGATAAGCGGGCGAGAGGTGAGGATCAGGTGACGGGACGGGAGGGGGTGCCTTCCTCATGTAACACGGCCTCGCCTCAACCCCGCTGCACCCCGCCCCACCCCGCCCCGCCCCGGGTCATCGCTCCCCGCGAGGTATTCAATGGAGCGGACGCTCCGCGGGGATAGCAGGGGAGAGGAGTGGGGGAGGGGGAAGCCGCGGTCACACACAGACCCGTATACACCGAGGGGGGAGGGAGGGAGGGAGGAGAGGGTAAGGGATGAGCGATTCATTAATATCGTAGCGATCGTAGCACTGTGTGCGCGGCGCAGAGCGGCGCGGCGCCGGCCGGTTTAGCAAGGATGTCCCCCCCCCCCCACCCCCCGCCTAGCTCCCCTTGCCCTGCTGCAGACAGCCGCTGTACTGTAGTAAACACTAGCGACACTAGCAGAGCAGTGTCAATCCTGCATATCGCGATCGTACGGGGGAAGAGGAGCTGCGCTGAGGCGGGGCGTGGCGTGGCGTGGCGGAGCGGTGCCACTGGGGAATGCGGGATGTGGGGCATTCGGAGGAGTGACCGCGGCGCGGTGGGGCGCGGCGGGGCGCGGCTGGGCGGGGCGGGACCCCGCTTTGCCAAATTTGTTCCAAACGTCCACAAACCGGCGTGGGGAATGCAACACGTCTGGACGGCCGGCTTCTAACAACCCTCCGCCCCTCCCCTTCCCTCCCCGCCCCTGCCGAGGGAGCCGGTCGAGGGGCGGCGGGGCGACGGCCCGGGAGCGTGGGAGGGCTTGGGGAGTGGTGGGGAGGGGGGGGGGGGGGGGGGGCCCACTTCAAGAGG
>CABIKL010002885.1:0-11824 GCA_902196195.1 Aptinothrips rufus | reverse complement strand
CTCTCTCTCTCTCTCTCTCTCTCTCTCTCTCTCTCTCTCTCTTCCTCTCTCTCTCTCTCTCTCGCTTCCCCGATCCAGTGCGACCCAGAAGCCCAGCTGTGGCCAGCTCTGCCCGTTCTGACCCGACCCGCCCGCAGCTCCAAAGCAGCCAACCATGAAAACGCATGTCATGTGAGTCCTCCCCACATCCGAGCCTGGGCCTCGGGCAGAGCAGAGGAGAGAACAAGTTGGCCAACCTGAATGACATCCAGGGGAAGTGATGGAGTGGTAATGCCTAACCAGGACTCCTGTTCTTGTCTCCTCCAAAAAAAACCATGAAGTGGGCATTCTTCCAATTCTCATGATCTACAACCACACAATCTCGCTCTTTGAGAGTGAACGTACAAATGACATTGGTTGGACGCCTGCGCAGACCAAAGCAAACTGTCTTCTGATCCCATCATGGCGGTTTGCTCCGCGCCTTACCTCGACTGTATAGGCCACCGGTCAACGCGGCTGCTCTGAGCGTTGCCTACCGATCAGGCGCTCGGAGTCAATGCTGAAGCAAGAAGCAATTTCTCCGACTGTGTTTCTCAGAGGAATATTAAACGAATGAAAGCATCGCACCCGATCTGTGCTCGTCTTGACACAGACCGGTATTCTGACCTGCATACCTCCAAAAATCTTGAAGTGCTAATTTTAAAATTGTAATAACCCTGTTCCTTTTAAAATAGCCCAGAAATATAGCTATGAAAAACCTGGAAGTAGCATTCCTAGAAATTTGAGGTTTTATGTTTGTCTGTGCAATAAATTATGCCCTAGGAGAGCGATTTCGGAAACAAAGTAATTTTCCTTATTTCCGCTGAAAGCCATTCAACATGCGTTATCTCGACGGAGCCCTGCTAGGCGCCACACAACTGCTGAGGCATCCGGTTCGCGGCTAATCGCTTTTCCGCGTGTTCAGAGCGAGATAAGGCGAGTATTTTGCTGAAAATGCGGCATTACGACCCCCACAATCGGCGCGTTTGATGTCCCTTTCCACAACGTCACTATTGTTACTGCTAGCCGACTCTCATCACTAAGACCCATCCGTGCCCCAAGGTTCGAGCCCCTAGTCCCCACCCGGGGCAGGTCCATGCAGCCTCCAGGACGCCGTTTGTAGTGATGGAGTGATACATAAGTAAAAGACGATCCCAGACACCGCCCCTCCCCCCCGCCCGCCTCAGACTCTGCACCTGAGCCTTCCTTCCCTTCCGCATATAGACCCACTGCCCATGTACTCCACCACCCCCTCCCCCTCTCCCCTCGCCCCGTCCTCCCTCCCCAACACAGATATACACTTTCTGATTCGACCCCCCGCCAGCAGACGCTGCGCCATGCGTGGTTCAACTGGCTGCTAGCAGAGACATCATATGGCGTGGCACAGAGCCCACTGGAACCACTGAGCGAGCAGCAGCAGCACTACCCCGGCGGCGGGAACCAGCAACCAGCCCCGCGGCGAAGTACGGGGAGAGTCCGTTATAAGTTTGGACTGAGAGTTTGAAATGGAATCAAGCCCTGCCTTCCCTGTCGTCTGCCCACATAGTCTCCTGTCCGTGGGACCTTCTTCTTCGACCACACTCGTCGTACTCCGTGGCTTACGGGTCTGGGAATCTCCCGCGCCGCACTGCGCCGCACTGCACCGCACGCCATTTGGACCAATCGGACTGCCGGCTATCGCGAAGGAAATACATTCTCGTCACGGACAATCGGCGGCCGCTTCGAGGGAAATCTCTGTCTCTTCTCAGGAGTAACGAGCCTCAAAGTCGACCTTATCGTGTTTCCCTTCTGACCACCCCGCACAAAGTCGTTTCGAGTGGCTCAAGCGAGCGCAAATCGAGGTGAAGAGAATCTCAAAAACAACTGACAATCAATCCTTTCCACGTTTGTCGCTAAATGATTGTTATTTCGTGTTAACTTATTCTAAAACAAGTGGGAAATCTAAACATGTTATTTTCTGTTTTTTTCATTCTGAGAGGACTGTAACTACAGTTTTTTCCGCGGTTTTAAAGTCTCCAGGGATTGATTTACAATGAAGCCTGACGCAGACAGTTCTTCACGCGATGATGTTACAGTATCTTTGTTGTTACAGGTTAGAAAAACATTCCCCTCCTTATCTCTTGAAACGCCACGCTCGTCTACTTATCAGCTGCAAATTTATGTGTAACAAGTTGACTACTGCATACGTGCATGCAACCCGCATTCTGAACCAGTAGTAATACGCTGTCCTGCAAGATGTCGAAACGATGTCAAAACGATGTCGACAGGCGCAAATTGACGTTATGTGAAGTATCGTTTCTTCACGGTGAAGTATCGTTTCTTCACGGTGAAGTATCGTTTCTTCACGGTGAACTATCGCTTCTTCACGGTGAAGTATCGTTTCTTCACAGTGAAGTATCGTTTCTTCACGGTGAAGTATCGTTTATTCACGGTGAAGTATCGTTTATTCACGGTGAAGGTTTGCTTCCGGCCACGATGCCCGCAATCGACGCACATGCCCGCAATCGACCATCCAGATCCAAGGCCGAAGGATTTGCCCGCAATCGACACGAAAATGGGATTACACCAGGTAGCTGCCCGCAATCGACCATCCTGACCCTGGGGGTCAATCGACCTAACGCCAAGCAGACCACAAGGCGACGAAGCGCTCACCTCGAGGGCGCTGCCACTCGTTATTCTTGTGTACACCGTACTACCGGATTACCAAGTATTACCAGGTATTACCAACAGAAATGCGACAAAATGTTGCAAAAATTTGAGAGAAATTGACAAAATATCGCAAAATGTGTGACTTTTGGGTGTTTTTACCTCAAAAGAAGCATTTATCGTCCAAGTATTTCCAAGTATTACCATGTGTTAGTGATTTCGTTTACACCGAACTACCAGAGTGGCAGCCCCCTCAGCTCACCTGTTTCGAAGCCCTGGGAGTCGTGCTCCTGATGGTGGCCGCGGTCCCGTCGTGGAGCGAAGTGTTGTCATCCTGCTGCCGTTCCTGCCGCCCCCGCCGTTGTCTCCCCCTCCTTGCCGGGTCCCGCGGCGTCCTACTAGGTGCCCGCCCTGCCCGCCGCCCTACGACGAGGCTGACAGCCGTATATATGGCCGAGCTGCTCCGCGGCCCTCTTCATGCACCGCGGCTGCTGCGCTGGGACAGACGAGGTGCCCTACAGATGAACTCCACTTTGCCCCCTCCCCGCACTGTCATGTCGGCGATAGACGTTGTACCTGGCGGAGAACAAAACAAGCAAAAGTTTGCAACTAAGACTGCATTGACACTTTGTCAACTGGTTACTCGGACCTGATGACTGTAAGCCCGTAAGCCTTTCCATTAATCACTTGGGGCTCGTCTCCAGGGGCGCGTGCCTTCGTCGGGGACTCGGGGATCTGTAGGTCCATCAAATCTATCCCTTACGAATGGAAACTACCGTAGTCTACGGGACGAGGCGGCAATAATTTGGGCACCTTTGCACGTGGATTATAGGCATTGAACAACGTTCTAACATAATCAAATTCGAATCAATTAAATCACTTAACAGACTGACGTTTGCCAGCAACTAATCCTCACGCCCGTCATCAATCGCATGCATTTAATGAATTTGAAAGCGCCTTCGCTTAGGATACACAGGTAGCGCAACGACAACTACTATTCCTCCAGAGAAGGTGGGAGCTGGGTGGGAGTGTGTGAGTTTCGTTGCGATTCGACGCCGGAAGGTAGGCAACCCAACTAACGCAGCCGCCGGCGGGGTGGCGTAACCAGAAGCAGCTGGGCGGCACTCCAAGCCCTGGCTGGGCCCCGCTCTAACAACCTAACCTTATTCCTGCTGCGACTCCTTCCGTTCGCTCCTGAGTGCCCCATCAAGGGAGGGATGTGCCGACGTCGGCCCGACCCGGCCCACCCCCAGCCCGCCCCCAGCCCGCCCTAGCCTCGAACCAGGGGCGACCAACCGTCCACCGACCTGGCGGTGAGACTCTTCCTTTGCTCTCGATATAAATTGATCCAATATAATTGAAAACGGCCAGGAGATCGACTTTAGTTTGAGGCCCGGGGGAGAGGGGTCTAGGAAGGGCGGGCGGGGTGGGCCGGGGGGGGGGGGGGGGGGGGGGTGGAACTGTAGCCTCTTACGAGGTACGCTGAGCCGAGGGACGTGACGCTCCTCACCGGCACGGCGTTAACAATCGGTCACTCGGATGTCTGGGCTCGCTGCTCGAAAACCCCCCCCCCCCCCCCCCCCCCCCCCCCCCCCCCCCGCCCCGCCCCGCGGCTCGCCGCCCAGCCAGGTGAAAGTGCACCTGCCCGCCGGCCCTGCTCATCCTCTGGCCCGCGATCATACTTCCGAGAGACTGGAAGGGGAGAGCGGCCAGCTCACGTGGCCTGCGAGCAGCACGATGGAGTCATATACAGTGTATGTGCGGGCGAGAGAGACAGCGAGGTGGAATCCCCGCTCTTGCATCTCCGTCGCTTTCACACGAACTCTGCAAGATGTCATCGCATGTGCACGTTCCCTAGTCCGCATTGGCGAGCCAAGTCATGCCAGGTTAGGTTAGGATCTCAGCAGGTATCTCGTCGGATCTCTACACTTCACGTATCTGTAGCTGTAGCCTCTTGTCGGTTACGCCATCTGAAGCGAAAATTCGCTACCACCGTGTCAATGCCAGGTATACTTACAAATTCGACTCAGACAATTAACGTTCCGTGATAATGATCATGGGTCGTTTAAATATCGGCTCCGCCAGATCTGGTTTGCTATACAATAGGAAGGTAAAGGAAGCTACGAAGTAAATGGCGTCAACTGTGACACAATGAGGCTTGACAAATCAACTGTTATCTCCATGAAGAAATAAAATGACTCCGCGGAGACGCACTGAGCGCGCCGTCCGTCTTCGAGGCAGAGAATGAACAACGCCGGCCGCGTGAATTGAATAATACCGGTGCGGACGCAACGCAATTGTTATGTTCAACAGCGGACGGCCGCGCCGCGCGAGCCAGGGAAGTGTGCGTTACGTTCGCCAGATTCCCTGCGCACACCCCACACCCCCGCTTAGTGCGTGACGTAATTTGTGGACGAACCCAAAGGCAGGTAGTCAGAGATCTTATCATCCTTCGGGGCTGTAATGCGTTACGAGTTACGTCGACAAGACGCTCGCCTTCCCTCCTCTCCTCTCTATCCGGAGGGCAGCGTAGAGGGATTCCGACGCGAATCAACCTAAGGCCGGAAACTGGTCCTTTGAATTATTAAGACGCCGGTGGATGACAGCAGAGATCATCGGCCTGCGAACCATGTACTCGTATCCTCTTCAAGGATTCCGCACTCTGTGGCACAGTCGTAGTCTGTCAAAAACATTTGGCCGCAAAACAGTTCTCGATTAATGTAACAGAATCCCATCAGCTCTCAGATACAGGTTTAAAGTCAGGCACCGAGGGTAGTTTTACTGATTCATTGATATCGACTGACTGAAGCTCTTTCCGTGAGATTTGCCTTATATTCACGCCAAGAATTTCAGAACACTAGCCGACGCACTTTTATTCATATTCTGTTATTTTATCCTTGGCACTTCTCGATTAGGATAGGTTACCTACTTGGTTCGGTTTCGTCCATAGAACGAACGACGGCTGATGGGGTGGAGGGAAGGAGAGGATGGGGAAGGAAGAGAGGGAAAGGGAAGGGAAGCAAGGAATAGAGTGCGATGACTCAGAGTGCGGTAAGAGGGGGACTTCACACTGCGGGCAACGCCACCTTCACCATCTCTCCACGCACGCACACACGCCCCACTCCCCACTCCCCACGCCCCACGCCCCACGCCCCACGCCCCACTCCCCGCGCCCCACGCCCCACGCCCCACGCCCCACGCCCCACGCCCCACGCCCCACGCCCCGCGCCGCGCGCCCCACGCCCCACGCCCCACGCCCCACGCCCCACGCCCCACGCCCCACGCCTCCACCCGCTAGTCGTTCCAGCTCCCTCTCCAGCCATCCACCCCGTGCGAAACGCGAAGGCTCCTGTGCTTCAACCAACACCAACCAACTTGCATGCACATAGAAAAGTGAGATGTTGAATCAGGTCCAGTGAATTTACTTAAATGTGCACTCGATTTAAAGACTTTGGCTTGAAACCATTTACTTCAGCCCAAAAGCAGGATTCAATCCAATTTATCGACTTGATATACTCTAAATATATTTGAAATTTTTGGCTGAAAAAATGCACTTTATACTGGGTTACTGGGAAGTCATTTTGAGGTCATATTATTGGACAGTCCTACCCAGCAACTAAATGAGAGAGGGAGGAGCGAACAGAACACCGGTACTCCTCGTTGTTCTGTGGTGCGCGCACAGGGATGGACAGTCAAGTCCAGTGGCCGGCTGACCTGTTACCCGCCTGTTACGGAGAAAGTAGTTCTCTGTACGCGCGTCGCCTCGCGCCTCCAGTGTGTGTCCCCCTCCCTCCGGTGCCCCGCTATGCCCCACTTCCTTCCAGCGTTGGGGCATTTTGGTCATAAAAAGGTCAGCGACGTCCACCGGCCCCGTCATGCGTCTGGCGAGATGTTACGTAATGTGAACTTCACGGGCCGCAAGCAGCAGCTCGCCGCGTGGAGGAAGTGAGGCTAGTCCTCTGCTGCATGGTCTCACCTGACCCGGCCTCACCTGGTCTGCCTGCCCACTGACAACTGAGTGACGCTTTGGAACGACGTCGAAACTGCCAAACTGATACCCATTCCACGACGCTGAAGTGTCACCACACTTCATGTACCTCACAGTCATTTGTGTCACAGCTCGACCAAACTGCCATGGGAAGTGAAGTGAAGTGATAAGGACGTGAACAAAGTTTTGGTATATATTGGTGCAGATTGTCAAAAATACGAAGGTTTCTTCACTACGAAAAACCGACTATATTATGATTTTCTGGGACGTCTTGTGATTTAATCAAGTAGTGTATTGTGCACATTCTGCACTGCACCTTATAGGGCATACCAGAAAAAAGCGGTAGAAGATAACAATTCGATTTTTTCCTACACACCTACGAATAACACAGATACGATCAAAAGCACCCTTTAAATTTCTTTCAGATGGTGGATAAAGTCAGCCCGCTGTCCAAAGTCACACCGGTTTATGGAACACAGTCGAGGAAAAGACAACATTGTACTCCAGGGCCTGATCCTGGGTGTCATCATCCTCTTGTAGGTGGACTGTCGTCCCTACTTCCGGTTTTCTCCGCACCATGCGGTGCAATACACTTTGAGCGGAGGGGGAGTGGGGCGGCGCGGATTTCAGCTGGTCAGTGGCTGCGCTGCGGCGGTGGCGGTGAAACTAAGGGGCTGTCCATAAATTATGTAAAGCTCTTTTTTTTTTTGATTTCGCGAGGCGAAAACATGGCCATCTGATCGTCTCTAATTGGTCTACGCGGCCGGGCATAGATCTTTCGGCAAACTTTCGCCCGCGTCGCGTCGCTCACGATTCAAACGTTCACTTTTGTTTCGCCAGCAGAGTGGAGCAGGATGATCGTGATGCTCCGCGAGCACAGCGCGCAGGGGAGAGCCTGGAGGGGAGAGAGATGCCATCGTTATATTAAAATTTATCCGATATGATTCCAAACTTCGACTTAAATAAACATAAAATTCAAACTGATTGTCTTGCAATTGACCACTACTTGTTAGACGTAAATTGAATTCAAGTGTAGTAAAGCAGCTTTTTGGTCATATCTAAGACAGATTCACCGGTTTCACAAATTTCATCCAAATTTCTCCAATATATGCATTGTATTTCCATCCGTTTCACGTGGGTCTTTTAGCACCAAGCCGGCGCAGACAGGAAATAGTTTACTGAATTATTTTCATTACCTCGTCGTGAAATGTTACACTGAACTGACTACGATGGACTTAATTTGAGTTGCCACATAATACATGACCTATCCATGGAGAAGGTAGTCACTTTCCAGCAGCCCTAGGCCAATAGTTGACTAGTACCAACTGATAATGTGCGTGGTGAAAAGTCACGTGACGTCGGGTTCTCTTTGCCCCGTAGGATTACACTGCAGCTGCCAGGCAGAGATATCGAGAGCGTTGCAGCGCGGAGAGTCCTCTGATCCAGCGATAGTCTTCACGCCACCGCGCTTCTACGCCGGGCCGCAATCTCAACATGCAAGAAGAGGAACCGCCAGCCCTGCCTGTTTCACCTCACGCCCCGACGCTCCACCCCCTCCCCCGCGAGGACTCCTCTCTGAAGTGAAGATGTTTTACTTCGCAGAAAGTTGCCGCGTCGCTTTGCGAGAAGACGATCGGATCGGAAGGCAGCATGGGCGATGCTAGTTATCGTCCAGGCAGCTTAATTGTCGAGCCCGTTATCGTATAGCGATAACCTTCCGGATGAAACTTATCGCCTTATCCTAGCTTTTCAAAGTTACTCTTTTGTTTTGCAATGTGCTCTGCTGTGGGCTGGTGCAGGTCCAGCATGACGAGCACCGGCCGGGCCGAACGAGGCCCCATATTGGTCTCTCCCACATGATATTGAGCCGATCAGCCCGAATTGAAATGGGCCGATCTTGGCCACTTTCTCTCGTTATTGTCAATCACGTGGCCTGCGACTTCAGTTAAGTTCGCGAGCCGGGATCCGCCGGGCAGGGTCCGTCGCCAGGGACGTGATGCTGTGGTCCATCCCCCGTTCAGGAGCGCGACGTTGATAGTCAGTGGTTCCATAACAGGTGAAATCCTAGTCCACCCTTCCTTTCCCATGACATGTTGATTGTCCTCCGTTTCGGTCGGTGCTGCGTGCTCCTTGCTCTGCTTGCTCCCAGGGCTCCAAGGAGCCGCGTGCTCCGTGCTCCCAGGGCTCCAAGGAGCCGCGATGAATAAGCAAGCGTAAACGTGGAAAGTTGTTAGACCTTTCTCCCAGGTTCAAAGCCAATGCTCCTGGTTATGAGAAGCCGATGCGTGCCATTTAGAGCGGCAAAGTGTCGCGGGGGCAGCAGCAATAACTACAAAACAAAAACAACACACGAGCATTGCTCTTCCCCCCCTGTCTCAGCCTGCCCTGCCCCGCCTTTCGCTGCCCTGCCCCTGGCCCGGAGACATAAGGGCCGGCAAGCCAAAAAAAGAAAAAAAAGAAAAAAACATCAGCAAATTTTTTGGTATATGACACTAACTTTCGCTGCATACGAAACTCGCTCAGCTAACGCTTTGAATGGAATGATTCGAACACAGAGATGCTGAATGCCTAGAGACGCATCTACAGTATTTTTCAGCTCAGCTACAATTCAGCACAGCAGCTAATGTTTTGGTGCCATTCCTGATTTTGACCGCTAAAAGGTTGGCACGGGTCAGAAAAAATATTCTCTGCGCGTGGGAGGTGGTCAGGATCAGGACGGGCCGGATCGCTCGCCTTGACTCGGCTCCGTGGTGCGACGCGGGACCTTCCTAAAGGTTTCGCCCGAAATACTTTCTCCTCGCCTTAGCTGGTGCTGCTGTTATGTGGCTGGACTCATATCCTTCATGACGTCGACAGAGCCATGTCCCATGAGCTGCGGTGCGGTCAACCTGCCCACTCACCGGCGGCTGGCCATGAAATGCCATGAGATGGGGCGGGGCGGGGCGGAGCGGGGCGGGGCGGGGCGGAGCGGGGCGGGGCGGGGTGGGACAGAAGGAGCCGAGATCTAGAGCGTTCCGTTCCACCTGCTGTGGGTGTGGTCCAGAACAGAGTGTCCGTGTCCTGTTCGCGCTCCACCCTGACCAGACTGCCCATTATTATTTTTTATGCGAAATAACAAGAAAGTTCCACTAGCGTCTTTATTCACCAGGAATTCTTGTTGTGACCGTACCTCAAGATACAGTGAAAAGAAAAGCTGGAAATGTTTAATGTCTCACTTACGTCATGTGGAGTGGGTGATGCAAGCAGTTTGCTTAGAATTAAAGGAACACGAGTAGCGTTTGCGTCAGATCAATAGTCACGCGTGCAATAAGGCAGGTGCGAATCCAGTGTGAAGTTCACGGGAGGGGTTCGTCCCATTTATAGTTACAGACGGATCGTTGTCCTGAAGCAGGGAATGGGTGAGTACAAGGAAAAACAAAGATCTCCTTTGGTTTCGTCTGACTATCGAAATGTCAAATATTATGACGAGTGTCTTTAGCAGGAGACATAGTACGTTTTGGACTACTGGACCGAAGATGTATGTATGTGTGTTTGATTTTATTATTATTATTATTATTATTATTATTATTATTATTATTATTATTATTACTATTATTATTATTACTATTATTATTATCATTATTATCATTATTATTACTATCATTATTATTACTATCATTATTATCATTATTATTATTATCATTATTATCATTATTATCATTATTATTATCATTATCATTATTATTATTATTATTATTATTATCATTATTATTATTATTATTATTATCATCATTATTATTATTATTATTATTATTATTATTATTATTATTATACTTGGCGCGCAGCTTCAAGCGTATCGCTCTCCTTCTCACACGCGCTGTGCGCCCGGCGTGCAGCTTCGTGGAGCTGGCTGGGCAGGAAATGGCTACAGTATCTTTCCGACTCACGCCTACACTGCATAACGGAATGGAGCATACTGGATGCTAGGGAAGGGCTGGGCAGGGCAGGGCAGGGCAGGGCAGGGCAGGGCAGGGCAGGGCAGGGCAGGGCAGGGCGGGGCGGGGCAGGGCAGGGCAGGGCAGGGCAGGGCAGGGCAGGGCAGGAAAGCGCGCATGCGTTGAGGCCTATTTTTAGGTAGAGTTTATCTTTTGAAGTCAAAAATACAGTGAGAATCTGGTAACTACATCTCTCTCCAGCACCCACTAGGCTAAACCTATGATACTGTACCTAGCTTGTTTAAACCGGTACAGAGTTATGGAGCGGCAATAGATCTCATTCATCATTCGTCACAACCAGAAGTGCGTATTTTGACTCAAACTGAATCACAGTGAGGACAGCTCCATTATGTTGTTCCAGTTACTTCCAAACATAATGGCACCATTACGTCATTCTTGGCGGTAACAACCCCGAGCCCAAAATCTCCTAACCATCCCAGAGATGGTGATCGTGACGGTCGATCCGATGACGTCATGATGATTCGGGTAGGTGTTGGTCCACGTTAGTCCACGTCAGGTGGAGTGCTCTATCTCAGCCATTCACGACAATACGTGCAACGCTAGGCTAGGCCGGCTGCAGCACCCGCCACGCCACGCCACGCCACGCTGCGCCTGGATTGCCACGCCACGCGGAGGAGCCGCGAGCGGCGCGGCGGGCGGCGGGGATCGCGGGGCGTGGCGGGGCGTAGCGTGGCGAGGGGGCCGCTGACTCCGAGGGGCCGAGGGGCCGAGGGGCACCCGAACAGCAGCCGAGCCGCAGGCCGCAGCCGAGCCGGGTCCCCGGCAGCCAATGACGATGCGCCCCGCACGCCGCCGCACCGCGCCGCCACGCCCCGCTCCAACAAGTGTCAGGCGTGGAGGAGTGTGGCCGGTGTTGCGCCGCTGTGCCCCCCCCCCCTCCCCTCCCCTCCCCACGCCCCGTCCATCGCGGCTTCGCGTCTCGTCCTCGCTGGTCTGGTCCGTCCCGTGCCCGTCGAGCGCGTCCCGTCACTTCAGTCAGTCCGCGTCCGTTGGCCGGCCCTAGCTCCCCGCCATGATCCTCCTCGCCAGGGTGGCCTGCGTGGCCCTCGTCGCGGCAGTGGCGTACGCCGGCGAGGTCAAGGAGACCCCCGACGGACTCAAGATCGAGGTGGTCAGCGTCCCGGACGGGTGTACCGTCAAGACCAAGAACGGCGACAGCCTCACCATGCACTACACC
>CABIKL010002884.1:0-11828 GCA_902196195.1 Aptinothrips rufus | reverse complement strand
AGAGAGAGAGAGAGAGAGAGAGAGAGAGGAGAGGAGATAGAAAGAGAGAGGGTACGACACACTATCTGGGATTCACACGCCTGTGCCGTCGAACCCGAACTGAGTGCTTACCTCAGATTGGAGACGGCAAGCAAGCGTTTCCATCGGAGTCACACACTGGCGAGCACGCCGGAGGATTAAGACGCGAGCGCGCGGGAGGGGAGAGATTGAAAACTGGAGGGGGGAGGGGGGGACAACGAGGGGAGGGGGGCAGGGGCCCCTCCCGTCGAGTCCCCGTTTAAGAAGAGAGGGGCCACATCTCGCGCTCCGCACACCACAGAGGAGGGGAGGGGAGGGGAGACAATGATGCATTACTCGGGGTGGAGAGGAGAACGACAAGGCGTTTGGAAAGCGGACTTCCCTCGAAGTGTGTGGGCTACAGTGAGGTGGGACAACTTTTGCAAGGTGCGTTAGACAAACGATTACAAAGTCAACTTCACCTTAAAAAAAAAGAGATAAATTTTAAAATTCTTTTCAGACTGACAAGAAGGGAGGAAAAAAAATTAAGGTCGTATTCGGTGAAAAGTCGCAAAAAAGAAGCTTTCCCTTCTTTTTGCCAATCAACGTGTGTGTCCCTATCTGCAGGGAAGGGACGGACGGACGGACGGAGAGAGCTGGCTAATGACGTGGAGGAGTCATCAGGAGGAGATAGCAGACAAAGAGCAACGTGACACACACGAGGCAGCTTCTTTCAAGCCCCACGATATCATCACGTCGGGTGGGCACAGTGTGGAGAGACCGCCAAGGAGAGAGTCGCCCGCGTCACGAGACGCCCGCGCTCCATGTCGTTGACGAGGAGCGGAACTAAAACCCTCGACATCGTCACAGTGACAGAAGCCAACCTTACACAGCGAAAAGATGTTCTGTACATTATGCTTTAAAAAGGTGAAAAACGATGCGACCCATCTTAGTTAATTAGCAGCACGTCTTGCTGCGCGCTCTACACATACACCTACTTCAAATGGGCAGAATTTCAGAATGTTAAAGGTTATTAGAATTAATGAATCCGTGACATCGGATCCGATAATGAAAACTATTCCCAACGATCTTCGTGAATTTACAACGGTGTTTTACAATGTAAGGCTTGAGGATAGGGCAAGCATAGAGTTTTAACTTCTGGTCACGTGGTTATCCCAACTCTCTCTCGATGTCTCCTCTCCCTAGACGGGAAGGGGAGGGGACGGGGGGGGGGGGGGGGGGGGGGGGGGGGGGGGGGGCGAACTTGAAAACACGGTCGCCATGCTGAGGAACGCGCGACTGAGCTGGAGTCCTATGGAGTTTGAGTGAGTGCGAGACGGACAGGGGCGGGCGTGGATCCCGGCCCTTGCATCCTTCTCCCTCTCACGCAAAACCCATGAGACTCCATCTCGCTCGCACGTTCCCCTGCTTCTGAAGCCGAAACAGTAAATCTCTCGGCGAGGAAGTGGTCAAGGGCGGCACCAGAATAGCACCCGGCACTCTATTGGATTATGGTTCATTCATAGGTTGTTTTGGTGGCCGCGGGCCAGGCGGCAGGCACTCTGCGGGGGACAGGCGTAGTCGAGGGGTGCGTGCAAGACTGAAACATTGCAAAGCATCTTCAATAGTTTCAGTCTTATTTAATGCTTTATTTCTTAACAATTTTGTTGATTTTTAAACATTTATGGTGTTTTTAAATTATTTTTATTTAATAAAGAAGAACTTTTTAAATAAATTTTGTGACTGGTGATTCAATGCTATATTTAAGTAAATTCTTGTGATTTAACGTGATACTTAACTAAATTTTGTGATTTATTTATGAATAGTTTTCGATTTTCTCGATAATTTTATCATTTTACATAACTTACACTTACAAGATTTTTTTAAGTGATCGACTTCTGTGCGCAGCAGAGCGATGCAGAGCTGTCGTGAGCCAGGCCTGGCCAGGTAGTCCGAGTCGTGCGGCCACGCGAGGTGCACAGCAGGCTATACTCCCGGCGTTATGGAAATACGCCGTAAAAACACAAAGATAAAAGGAGATCGCGAGCCGCGCTGCTGTGCTGTTGTTCTGGTCAGTCGACTCGCATCAAATCACGAGGAGGGAACTCGGGGAGGGGAAGGGGGAGGGGGGTGCTTGGCGTGGCGCTAGTGGGCCGTGCACGGAATGGGCCATTCCCTTCGCCGCGTCCTGGCTCGTCTCGGCTCGGCTCGGCCCGGCTCGGCTCGGCTCGGCTCGGCTCGGCCCGCCCCGGCTCAGCTCGGCTCGGCCCGTCGTTGACGCCACGCCTATCGAACTAGGCCTCCGGACGGCGAGATCTGTCCTATCATGTGCACTGCCAAAAGTATTTCTCAGTTGACACTGACATATCCTGATGGCATTTTCATCTAAAATGACGACAAAGACTTGTAAGTTCGGTTCACAACAGGATGCATAAAAGAGGGGCAAAGATAAAACAGACCGCAAAAAAGTTCAATCTAGTACAAAATTTCCTTTCATCACAACTGAATTATTGTCTCTCAAATAATGGACGAAAAAGTACATCTCTAATTTAGTAAGATGAGAATATTTCCCATGCCCATTAATTCAGAGGAATCGACTCCATTCATGCTTCCCGACGCGATGCGCCCTGACCAGGGATGGACTGGGGAACGAGCGAGTGAGATGGAGCCTTACGGAGACTGTGTGAGGAGTGAGAGAGACAGGCGGGAGGGGATCCCCGGCCTGGCATCTCTCTCGCACTCACACGAAGTCCATAGGACTCCATCTCACTCGCACGTTCCACAGTCCATCCCTGCCCTGAACGTGGGGTGACGCGACGTAGTCCACTCTCCACGCCCACCAGTGACTTCCGGGCCGCCTGCTCCGGGACTGAACCTCCGGGGAGCTAACTCCGGGCGTATCCTCCGCGGGGAGGAGCTGCCCGACGGCGAAGCCGACGGCCCGGCCAGATCTCTCGGTGTGTTTATAACTTTTCTCACATGTGGTTTTCCCCATAAAAGACAAAGGAGGCGCGTTCTCATAAAAATCGTAAGTTTTATGGAGGGAGAAGTGCTGCGTTTTCGGGTGCGAGGAGGAGAGAAAGGTGACCTTGCGAGAGCAGCGCCCTGCAGACGAGGCCAAGGGCTGCTCTGACGCCATGCTCAAAGGTTATAAACTCCCGGTGCCCTAATATTTTACGGCCCTGAGACACGGCGGCTTCAACTTGGTCCACGGAAGGAGCCATCTTTCACCGGAGACACGCAAGGCGGCGTCCTGCTTCAGACACAGCCGGTGCCATAGGACGCCGTCGTGGAACCTCCGCCGCACCGCCAAGGACACGAGGTCATGGCGGCGTCCTGCTTCAGACACAGCCGGTGCCATAGGAATCCGTCGTGGAACCTCCGCCGCACCGCCAAGGACACGACGTCATGGTGGCGTCCTGCTTCAGACACAGCCGGTGCCATAGGACGCCGTCATGGAACCTCCGCCGCACCGCCAAGGACACGACGTCGTGCAAGCTTCCTTGAGCATGCGTATGCCATGGAGGATACCATGAGGACATAAAGCAAGCCAATATGAGGACATAACGTTAGCGACTGGACTCCGGACTCCAACGGACGGACCCACGGACCTATCCGTGGCATTGCGTCACGAAGTATGCGTTACAGACTAAATCGATTGAACGCGGCTCGTATCAAACCGCTCCAACAGGTAGCAGCTCTTTCACTGACGGACGAGCCAACACCTTGTTACACATACAAAGCCGCCGATTTGTCCGTAATCCCAAAAATTCATTTCGATAGGGAATTCGTGAAGAGATTAAAAGAATAGATCACATTGTGGTGTTGACAATGGCTTCGAAACACAGCGGATTCCAAACGACAATGGATTGATTGTTTTCCAATTGAGAGAGCACTCGGTTCTTATTAACGACCAGTCAACCAGTCATTCGTATTAAATGAACCGTCATTCATCCGCACCAGGTACTTTAATTTCGACATGGATGTCGCCCAAGAGTAAATACCGATGAGAGGACAAGCACCGAAACAAAGAACCTCAACATTGGTGTTAGTGGAATAATATTGGAACAGATTAATGCAAAGTTCTCGCCCCCAGATTTCGTTCCTCAAATGTATCCTCACTTGTTACGTAATAAAGACTTCCCCCGAATTCATCTCATTTTTCTGCTTGGTTTCGGCAGTGTTACTTTCCTTACTTCTTAACTTTCCTTCCGTCTGAAAGGCCTGCATGAATAATGTATTGCCCGACACACAGCTAAAGAACGTGGCCACGTGTGCACGCGCATAAATAAATAACTCCATTTCATGGGATCCCATTGATTAAGTCTAAAGTCGGGGTGTGCCGATGGGTACATACAAGGTGCATAAATTTTGTTACAAAAAATCAAGAAACCCTTATAAAATATAAAGAGCTCAAGATCGCTTCAAGTATTGTTGCCAAATATCTAAACAAAAATTGCTTGCAAATATAGATCTCCAGAACATTTTCGTTGAAACTGAGCAGCATAAGGCCACCTAAAATACATTCAGACTTACATATTTTCCCGTCAAGTTTCGAACATTGTCCGGATGATTTTGGATCACGTATTTTCGTCATAAGGCAGTTACAATTTTGTCGTCATCGAGCTTTTATTAGTTTTTCGTCACTTGACGAACGATTCGTCGTGTTGAATCACTAGTGACGTAAACGTAAAGAGAAAATTCTTTGCTGACGAAAAATTCGTAATTTGACGAAAGAATCGTAAAACATGTTCCACAGATTATTCGTCAAATAACGTAAAATTTCTGACCACGTCACAAAATCTGCCAATAAGATGTCGGTTGCCAGCCCGATATAGTTCTAGGTAAGCGTCTCCAGAAGCAGAAGAGGGACTTGCAAAGTCAAGTGGGGCGGTTCCGCTCTCGTAAACTTAAACCCTTCGCTCGAGGTACTTGAGGCCTGAACACAGAGCACATACTCATCGTGTCCTCGCGACAAGGGAGCAGACACCTTGCTGGCAGGACTCCCACCCTGCGCTCAAGTGTCTCAGTCCTGAGAGACAGACTCTCGCGAAGTGCCCATTTCACGCATAGCGTTACACAAAGTGAACGCCTCTTGCTAGGGAAAACGTACCTGCCGAGCGACCGCCCGTCAACGGAACGCACGCAAAAAAATTATTCTCTGCCCAGATTAATTTTAAGCTGCTAAGCTAAAACTGTACAGGGAACGCGCCTAGCTAACGCTGTCATGAACTGATTCTAGCACAGCAGCTAAATATCTAGAGATGCTGCTAAAGTCTTCTGCAGTTCAGTAATAAATTAGCAGAGCAGCTAAATTTTTGATTCCAATACTAATTTTGACTGCCATAAACAAAAAATTTAGAGCAAGTCAGAAAAATATTTTTTCGTACAGTTATGATCGGTCCTTGTTGACGGTAGCTTGACAGACTCGCCTTCGCTGACGGCTTGCGTCGAAGTAAAAAAATAATAACAGGGGATTGTCAGTTGCTCTTTAGAATCATGAAATATTTCAATTCTCCGGATGAAGTTCTTGGAGCAAATAAAAGTTAGGGAGGATCTGAGCTAGCGCGCGGCAGCCAGCGGCTGGCTGGCCAGAGTGGAGCCCCTGGGAGGTAGGCCGCCGGGGCGCACCGGTGCACGGATTGCCGACCCTGTCGACCACAGGCGCTATCCCACGTAGGGTTACCATGAGAGGAGCGATTCGATTGACACAAATGACGAACTTTCTGTAGAGTTGAAAAGGATTTTTCGTCATTTCTTTCAGATGAAAATATTCTCAAGCATGTTATAATCGTCAGGTGCGACGAAACGATTTCACAGTGTAACGTAAGTTAGTACTTTGACGCCGTTTAAGACGACCAGAGACAAAGCAACGACCATTTCCCCGAGTTTTATACGAATAAAGTTGGGCACTCACTATGAAAACGCTATGTCTTCTCCGTCACTCAAAGCACGTGATATTATCATCGCCAATAGGATAGAACTTCATGGCTGACACACAACAGCCCTACTGAAAGTATCGCGAGCGACTGACAGAATCAGATGAGAGGGAGTGAGATTAAAATAGTATTTTGGGACACTTTTTGGCAACACTGCGAATGAAAGCAGCCTAACACTCAAAATAATCGAGGAAGTTAGATACGCCATTCTTCAAAAATATAGACTCACGGGCGCAATATCTCTTTCATCACAAGTTTGAATCGATGATCAACGAAATCTCGAAATAACGAATTACTATGAGTTGGAGTAATTTTTTTTAACGATCGTGTCATTGCATAAATATTGGCAATGAACATTGCAGTGAAAAGCGCTAAAATATTTAATTATGTCACTGTCAACGTGATGAAGGCCGCAGTTAAAATACGGTAACAATTCATTTCTAACGCGAAAAGCATTTTTCGTTCCATAGTCAGTTCCGAGCGCGTAGCTTGACCGTTCGTTTGAACCAAATCATTTCTTCAGCTCATTCACTGAAAAATAATTTCGTCACTTTACGGAACTATTTCGTGAAGAATGGTTCGAAACAGTTTGTGAACGAATTTTTCGTCAATTGACGACAAATTTCGTGATTGATAATTTGTAGGACAAAATTGACGACTTTTTGGTCAAAATGTCAATCTGCTATAGGACTTGGTGTGACGAATAATTCGTCAAGTGACGAAATACTCTAAAATCTCGATGAAGAAAAGTTTGTAAATGCCACAATACACGATATATTCTTGTTCCAAAATTAGCCGGAGGTTTTTCGTTAAATGACGAGAAATTACTTTACGGGGTTGTCAGGTCTTCCTGCAATTGGCGGTAAGACGTCGGCCTGGTTTGGCAGTCAAGCACTTCAAACGCGCAGATATTCCACTAAGTCCAGAGCTCGCCTGCAGAGCTGGCGGCCCGGATTGTCTGCCATTGTTTATGAATGCCACCGGAGATAATGCTCGTTTCATGACTTACAACTGAACCAGAGAAGGATTACCGAGGAAAGAGTTATCAAAGAAAACGCCGCGGAGCAGCGCAACACAAAAGAAGAAAAAAAAACACGGTCGAAAAACAAGGCGACCCTCGTGGGAAATACTCTCTGTCCGTTGTAATGAAAGACGGCGATGGCAAAGAAATGATGACCTCTTCCCTCCCTGCTGCTCTTGTATATCTACCCGAGGGGGAAATCGCTCCATGCTTGAGCACACACTCTAAATGCAGTGAGCTTAGCTATGAAATGGTATAGGCGTTTGAACAAACGAAAAATAAACAGAACGCCGTACATAATTTGACTTCCTCTGACACGTTATGCCGATCAGAAACATCGAACGATATTGTGACTGGATGGACGGATCTCGCATTCAAATACTAACTTCCAACATGTGAATTTTGACACGCTCACTACGATGATTTTCTCAACAGACCTAAATCGCTCTTAAAATAGAGCCTCACATGTGACCGATCCGGCTCAAAATTCAAGTTTGGGTGAAAAATACCACCTAAGTAAAGCGAAATGCGATCTGTAAGTGAAAAATGCTACATTGGCGTTTGATAGTAGCGCGAGCTGAATTTATCGCCCCAGGAGTTCCAGGAAATGTGAGTAAGGAACGTGAAAATGGCACATGGGTAACGAATACCAAAGTAGGTGAGAAAGAAATCGGAACATGGGGGCCAACGAATGAGACGGCGGTACAAGATATCACGCGGTGTGCGTGTTGTTGCGAGTGCTTGTGAAAGAGAGAGGGAAGCAAGGCCAGCCGCCGTGGGAAGAAGAGAGAGGGGGGAGAGGGAGGGAGAGA
The DNA here is from genome assembly GCA_902196195.1 of Aptinothrips rufus. Lineage (NCBI taxonomy): Eukaryota > Metazoa > Arthropoda > Insecta > Thysanoptera > Thripidae > Aptinothrips > Aptinothrips rufus. The sequence continues at coordinate 4,059 of CABIKL010002884.1, read as the reverse complement.
GAGAGATGGGGAGGGAGAGGGGGGAGATGGAAAAAGGGGGGGGGGGGGGGGGGGGGGAGGTCGAAGGAAGGCAAAGGGAGAGAGCCATGCTTCGCTTCCCTTGAATACAAATTCCACATACATTTTCCCGGAGTTTCGACTCTCCTGGGTGTGGAACAAAGAGCCTTTCATGCGAACAAGCGCGTGCGAAAAATTAGATTAGAGTACAACACGAACAACTGTGCAAAGGGGGAAGTCATACATTGACACACAGTGCGTCTGTTCTGTTCACGTCCTCGGGTCAGGTCAGGTCGGGTCGAGCACTGGCAGGCGACCCACTGCTTATGAGGGCGGGGCTGAGGCCAGGCCCTTAGCCGGACCGGACCGGGCCAGGGGCAGCCAGGGGCCACACAACAACTACAGAAATTTCACGGTAAAGTCTGGTCAACAACTTGCCTGAACCGTTCCGTACCACACTGTAAAAATTTGTCGTCACTTGACGAGAAAAGGTTTGACGACATTTTCATTCTAGCAAAATGACGACAAATCCCACACATTCGTCACATGTGACGAAAGAATCATCATACAGGTTCAAATCTGCTATGCGTATTGTATGGGTGACGACAGTGTCATCAAGCTGCAATGAGGACACCGTTGTAAAAATAATTAGCCATGGAATTGTCGTCAAAATGACGACTAAAATTTTTACAGTGCAGAGGAACGTGCGGAACTTTCGTGCCTCTTCTCCGTGGTCTTACTTTCCTATGAACTGAACGGAAAATTGATGCAGAACTTCCTTACATCACCCTCACCCCTCTTTCCGTGTCGCACGTATAGGCCTATGAAAGTAGCTTTTATCGTACTTTCAATGAAAGCAGTGTATGCGCATTCTTATAATACTTTAAAGATATTATTTCACAACACTTTTTTTAAAAAACAAAGTCATGGACAAAAAAATATTCTCTCAATTTAACAATGAAAGTTTTACAAACCGAGAGAAAAATATGCAATTATTTTTAAAAAATGTATTTCGTGGTTTAAATTAAATCGTTATCACGAACTTTGTTGTGGCGTAAAACTTGCTCTTCTGAGAATTGGCATGACACATCACTCGAGCTGGAGCAGCTCTCGCAGTGACAAGGTCCCTCGCATGACGATCTACTCCAGACGCGTACCGAATGGGAGTGACGTTAATCGGCCCAGCTGGAGGACAGGGGCGGGGTCGGGGGGGGGACGTGGAGTGTCACTGTGAGATGAGGGGGCAAGCAGGGCGGAGGGCAAGGCGGACTGGGGCAGGGGCGGGGAAGGGAAGGGGGAGGTGGGTAGGGTCTCAGGTGCTGCACATGCACCACTCTGTCAGCCCGTTGAAAGGGAGGGAGCGGCGCACAAGGCCTCCACGATTAATGGTGGCCCTCTGCGCAGCAATAAGATACTTCGTGAAAAATTACGCGAAAGAATCGAAGTGCACGCTCTCGTTTTGTACGAAATACAAGTTATTAAACTTTTATTGAAACTGATATATGAAGGTGACATTAAAATGCGCGGTGAAGTAAAACTTGTGATTTCCCAGGCGTAATAAACTAAACTTTGCGGCGTGATGAAATTGTCATCACATCACATCCCCTGCCCCAGCGAACTGAAATGTAACGAGGCAGATCGAAACTCCGCTGTCGGAAAATATGTGCTAAAAATGCTTGATGATCATCGCACTGCAGTTTAACGCCATGAGCATCGCAATCGCTTTTAAAATGCAACACGATGGCGTTGCGCTTTTAAATTACAGCACAGCAGAGATCTTCGGTCTTGGACCAAAAAGAGTGAGCCTGTTCCCCTGCTTAGTCGAAGAAAGTTGAACTTCACACGAATACTTGTCCGCGCGTTACTGCCTCGTGGGGCACTGCGTTGAATTTGTCAAATGTACACACATGGCAAGAGGGCACTGGGCACGCAGACGAGGAATAACAGGAACAGGCCAAGTATATTTAATGAACAAGAGGCCGGTTCACGTGGCGGCTGACTTTCAAACGCGGCAAACTAACGTCCCTGACGGTGTATCTGAAACCATGTCAAATAACGGACTTCGAATGTGAATTCGTTGAGCGTTTGCAACTCACGTTATTAGGACAGTGATGTGCTTCGTAACCTCCTGGCTACCTCGGACGTAAGACTCAAAACCTCGCTCAAAACAACCTTCAAATATGTGTTTTCACTATTGTTTTTTGGGCTAGGTTGTCCGAGAATCTTACTTTGGATTTTTCTCCCGTATGGCAGCTTTGGGCCGGACTTGGTCCCAGCCAATAAGGATGGAACTGCTCACTTTATCACAGCGACCCTCTTGAGTCGGGTCGGGACTCTCCACTGAACAGCAGCCGCAGCCCATCGCGGCGTATCCTTTTATTTCCGTGGCGGAAGACATGGTCTGAATCCTCAACGGGAACGTTCTGCTCTGTGCTGAGTCCTCCTGATGGAGCCGTCCCGTTCAGGTCCTGGCCAGAAGGGCTGGAAAAGGGCGTGGCGGGGCGGTGCGGGGCGGGGCGGGGCGGGGCTGGCCGGGGCGGGGCGGAGCGTGGTGGGTCGCGGCGAAGAGCGCCAAGGCAAACAACTGACCTCTCCTCTCCTAGGTACCGCCGGACCAGCATAACAATAACTCAAACACCAGGGCAAGGCCCTGCATGGCAAGCAGCCGCCCTACACCCTGCAGCTGCACAGCAACCAAAGGGCACTATAGAGCGAGCACTCGTCTGGGGGCATGTTGTGCAGCTTGTATTACTTGAAATCAGAAAGTCCCGCTCTAAATACCCGCGCTTTGTTTTGGTTCACCGGGTTCAGATCACAGCCTTGATCGTAAATTCCGTCCAAGCCTTCAGCAGCCTGCATCCTTCCACCCACCTTGGAATCAGTGCGTTGCCGAGCCAACACTTTAATCATCTTGTAACGTTTTTGTTGAGACTTCGTAACGTTTTTGCACATATCTAGAATTAGTAACAATATAGTATCGAATAACGATTTAGTAAAAATAGTGCGATTATATTGAACAAAATTGTCACTAATTCTAGATAAGTGTAAAAATTTTACGAAGTCCGAACACATTTAGAGTGAACGTTACCTCCACGGCTAATCCTCTATCAAAAGATACTCCAAAAGAGTTTTCTCCTCTTTGCTAACTTCCACTCAGTCAAATACAATCACTGGACCCCAAGAGCTCTTTTGAAGTCGACGGGGTCTGGTATTCGGACTAGCGCCAGCAATAATTAAGAAAAGAAAAGCCAAGTAGCGTGTGTCGCAAAGTGAGTAGTGGTGCGTGTCTCGCTAGCCCAGTGCTGGTCTGTCCGTCAGGCAGGCTACGACCGTAAGTCTGAGGCAGTGTGCCTTATTGTGTAGCGAGAAGTGACTCACGGTAAAAACAATGTCTCGTTTTCCAAGGATTTTTGTACTTATTCCAAGGAGAGGGGGATGATTCCTTGGAATCCAAGGCGACTGCCTTGAAATCCAAGTGACGATTACTTGGAAACCAAGGCACTTTCCATGAATTCCAAGGAATCATCCGCCTTACTATAAGATCCTTGGAAAAAAATACATGGTTTTTACCGTGAAGAGATTTGCGTAGCTCTGCGTGTGTCACGCCTTAGTAAATGGATTCTGTCTATCAATGTGGGAAATCATCTTAGAATCAATATATCTTGAAATACAGTGTAGCCATTCTCTACTTCGCGCTAATTTCACGCTAGATCCAGTTTCTTTAACGGACCCAAAACGACCATAATAAAGCACAGAAAACCTCTTTCGGTGATATGTTTTTTTTGTCGTCTGCGTCTTACTGTTGAGAACACGTCGAGGCAGGCGGCGGGTAGAGACGCTCTGAATTAAAAAGGGTAAGTGGAGGAAGCTCAGGGAAACGATGTAAAACAGCCGGGAGGAGTTAATTAATTAGAGCTGCACAGGGAAAGAACAGTTAAGATCACATGACTGTTCTCACTGGAATGAACCGAACTATACTACAACATATTTTTCACAGTTTTTGTTTAAAATCTCTGAATAATTTTGGAACCTGTTGCTGGATATTTTTTTTTTTTGTCGACG
>CABIKL010002883.1:0-11829 GCA_902196195.1 Aptinothrips rufus | reverse complement strand
GAAGGGCGCAGTCTGGTAGGTAGGCAAGTTTTCGCGCTGCACCCCTGTAAGTAGGCAGTTTAATGTACATTGCCCCCCCCCCCCCTAATGTCAGATCTGGATCCGCGCCTGATTGCGCACTAGACCACAAAGTCTGTGAAAATAATTTTCAACACACAGTGTTGTTGTTGTTTGAATTGGGTGATAGTATTTCAGTTACAATTTCCCTTTATCTCTTAACAATGCGTGTACAATTTCATTTTATCTCTTAACCATGCGGATAAGTTGTGTTAAAACCAGATCAACTCACGTGGCTGCCAGCTAGCGACCATGTATGTGGGCTATTTCGCAATTAAGGCACGGATTTGCCGACGATTTTTTTTATTTATTTTTTTCGAGAACGTTTCTTTTTCGCTTATACGCGTCACATGACCCCCAAAACACAAAATTCTTGCCTAAGAAGCTCCTATAAGCTGTTCTTGTTTTCCCCATTAAGTGTATGTTGTTATCATCGCGCTTCCGTGGAACGCGCAGCCGGAAAACTGTGTCGAATATACAGATCTTTGAGGAAAATACGAGTGGATATCATTCGATGACTGTTTAAAGAAGTTAAGCATCAACTTAATGTTAACTTCAGAGAAAGAATTAGGCTTTTTACTGCTTTTCCACTTTTGTTGCGAATAATTGAAGTTATGCAATTCGCTTTCGAAAACCTAACCACACTTAGGGACACTTTTAGGAAGCACGCGGTTTTCTAGAGTGAGCAACTCCTATAATGACGTGTATGCAAAATGGCTTCACTGACTACTGCTCCTCGATATTGGTACACTAGTACGAATAATGTTACATGTTTTCGTTCAGTTCCATCTCTTTTTTCTTAGAAAATGGCGTTAGGGTCAAACAGCAAGCGTGAAAATCGGGCAGTTTAGTCGGTCGCAACGCGAGTTTTGATCATCAAATCTACAGTAATTGTTTTCGAATATTCTTATTATAGTGCCATTCAGCCAATGAAGGCGACTTTGAGTCCGAAACTTCATTTTCCGATGAGTGGTGGCATGGGGACATGTACCTATGCCCTGATAGACTATTCCGCTAACCCGGCCTCCCCGAGAGTCGGATAGCAAATCAAGAAGAACAAGTACTAAAGGAGAGTGTGAGAATACGGGTGTGCGTTCGCGGTCAGGCGCACCGGGCGAAACGTGCCGCTCGTGATCGCACATGCGATTTCTCATTCTGTCCTTTAGTACTTGTTCTTGTTCTTCTTGATTTGCTATCCGACTCCCTCGCAGCCCGGTTTAGCGGAATAGTCTATTGTGAAAATGCCCATGTGATTTAGACCCAGATCGTGTCCGCCCCAACCTAAATATTTTGAAGCTGCTCTGAAATTTGCTTGGCACCGAGTAGGGAGAACCCGAATACTTACCTTTTACTTTCCGATTATTCTTCACAAGGTCTCGTCGGTTTGTTGGCGATACAGCGAGAACCTGAACTTCGGAGGTACTTCCGAGTGCTTACTTGCGCTCCTTACCTGGATGAGCTTCATTTTGATTTCGCGTGCGTCACAGCTCGTTTCAGGCGAGTGTTTCTCGACAGCCCATGTGAGAAGGTAGGTAGAACGCTAACAAGCATTGGAGTTGGGGAGTGAACGATATGGACGCCTGCGCCAACTAATCGCAAAACCACCGATGCAGGTCGATGGCCGAGACCCACTGCAAAGCAATAGTTTTTCAGCTCTGTCTAGAGACGCGTTTGAAACGAGTTTGCTGCCTTTTGATCGGACGTATAATAAACTAACAAGCTCAGCTAATGCCTCAAACCAAATATCTGCATTCGAAATTTGATTTGAGAAAACGCTTGTGGGCGACCCGAAATAGGTTCTTTTGGCGATTTTGCAGTGTTTTGCGAAGTTTTGTATCAGTATTTGAAAATAAAACTTTTTAGCATTTGAAATGTTGGAGTCGGTATCACCTTTGATGAATTAGACGCATAACCAACCATTTGGCATTGTTTTCCTAGCAGAATCAATGAGGTCTCAAAAAGTGGCCCGAGATTAACTACAGGAGCCAAAGACCCCTTGCATGGTATCACTCGTGGTGTGCATCCTCTAATGGAGTTCCTTTCTTTTAGATTCGGTCTCTATCTTTCTGTGGATTTCGTGATATGAAGCAGAGGAGAAACGGATGGGAACTGTCCCTGCTGAAGCGCTGGTCGCCCGGCCTGCAGGAGCTGGTCTTGGACTCCCTGACTTACGACCTGGTGCCCTTCATTGAGACTATGCCTGTTTTGAGCAAGCTGACGTTCGATGACGTCCTTCATAGTTCGGTACTACACCCTTTCATACTAATTTTGGGGGGTGTCTATTTTGGACGATCGGAGGTTGAGGCATCTACCTAGCCATTCACGTTGCATTCTTTACTTTGCAAACGAGAATTTTTGTTTCAATAGCGAGCGAGGTTGTTTCCTGTGTTTGGAGCCCGGCCAGCAGAACAGAGCTCGTTGCGAGAACTGCAGGTGCTTGGTGAGAGGACGTGGCGGACTACTCTGTGCAGCATTCTGGACGCTCACAGTCCTACCCTGGAGTCCGTGAACCTACTCTGCAAGCTTTCGTGCATTCAAAAGTAGGTACCCTCTTAGAAATCAAAGTATTTTTGCTCTATCTTTGGCGTGTATGTAGCCCACACTGCATGAAAAAATACATTCTGTTGATTCTCTGAAAAAATGTCTCCGCTGTCTCAATATCAGCTGGGGTCCATTGTTTTTTGTAAACTTTTGGCGATGATGAATCGCTTTGCGGTCGACAACATTGATTATACCATAACTTACTTCCTAGGTGATGTTGGGCATTATTGCTGGGGAGGGTTGGATTACATCAACGTTGTTCCATAATGTGTTTTATAAATGTTTATCAACGTTGCCGTAGTATGTTTCTTTGCAAGCATAGACTACCCCAAGACATATTTTAAAAAATGAAGAAAAAAACAAGACAGTAAAGTCCGAGTTTGACCAAAAACATTAAAACTCAAAAATTTCGATTCGATGGGAGAAAGTTCACCAGCTATGAATAAATTACTGAATACGTTGCTACGTACGGTACTTTTGGACACATTTTAGTCGTAAAAAAACGGCGAAAATTCAGTCACAGAAATTTGCAGTGTCGTGACCTTGGAGACTATAAACTATACGTCTTCTTAGGTTTCATGAACAGACTGAACATGACCTGTATTCTCACTCTGCAGTTCCCTGTCGCGGTGCACTCGCCTGCACACGTTGCATGTGCTCATGCAGCCTGGGATGGAAGCTCTGGGCACGGTGGCCCCCAATCTCAAGCGGCTGCAGCTTAAAGTTGGGCTGCCCCTCCGGGGCGCAGACTCGTTGCTGAAGCAGCTGCCCGCCTGCCCGCTCATGGAGCATCTTTGCATCGACATGCGGGGCCGAGGGAGACAAACCATCAGAACACTGGTGATTGAACTTGACACCATATTCATAAAATTAAAATGTTCTGCCAATTAAAAAAAATTAGAGTTAAAACATTAGCCGATGATCTTCGTTACAGGGGCCTGCGAAGTTGTCGGAGAGTGGTATGGCATTGCCAAACCAGTCTTGCGAGTGGTATGGCCAAACAAAAAGTTGCTTACGTGAACTTAAAACGGGGAATATTTTGAGTTTAATGCTTTTAATTCAAACATTACTTAATAACACTAAATGTTGCACAGGGTGTCTAGCGACCTGGAAAACCTGGAAATATCAGGGACATTTGTGGCACTAGAAAAGTCAGGGAAATATCAGGGAACTCTGTAAAATCTGACCTTTTACCTGGAAAAAATACAGAAACTGCGTTGTTATTCACCATGATTTAATCAAAACTTAGGTAAAAAAAACTTGCAATTTTCTTCTCGCTTCGCTCGCAATTGAACCTTCATATTAAACTGTACGGTTTTGAAGAACAGTAAGATCGCAGCATTAAAAAAAACAAACTGGTTTTTGGCTCGCTTCGCTCGCCTATATTTCAAATTTGCTCTTGGAATTTATTCAAAATTCGCTCTGAATATCATGGAAATATCAGGGGATTTTTGTCGAGGAATTCGCTAGACACCCTGTTGCAACACCACCCGCCACAACCGCTCAACAAGAAGTGGTATAGCCGCGGATATGACACATGCTCCAAAAGCGGTATGGCATCGCCGTACCACTCTGGCGAGTGGCAGCCATGTCATATCTGTTCGCAGGCCCCTGCTTCGTTGATGTACAATGCGCATCGCTGTTTGAGTGTCTGCTTGATGTGCATGAAATTGAGAGCAGTTGAACACGAAAATATTGTGCATAAGCCAGAATCGCACGGGACGAAGCACGATTTCGTTCTCAACAATGTACGACAAAATGTACACAGTTACATTGTGCGTACAAGAATACGAAACACTCTCAATTCCTTAAGTAGGAACCCCAACGTACTATGTAGAAGTCGGTTCGTACCTTACGTAGACATTTGAGCAGCGGTAATACGAAGAGATGGCTACGTAAGGTATGAAGAACTTCGTTCGCATTATGTAGAGCTTCGTTCGTATTGTGTAGGGCTGCCCTACGTATTATGAAGAGGTTCCTACATCCTACGAAGAGCTTCCTACGTGGTATGTAGACACTAGAGTTCTTCGTAAGGTACGAACGTGAGCTCTACATAAGAAATTGAGAGTGAAAGAAGTTCTCATCCCGGTATCCCGGTAGTGCGCAGATTTTCATCCTTATCGCGCGTATTGACGCAACTTTCATATCACACTTTGCATGTTGTGTTCGTATACTTTAAGGGTAAGCCAGAACTCATGACCTCTTGCTTTACAGATCGGGCCGCTGGCGCAGGGATGCCGCGCTCTGTCTGGGCTGAAGATCGTCTCCGTCCTCTGCAACACTGAGTATCGTGCGCACCTGGAGGGGTACCGCAACACGCTGGTGTGCGCCCTGCCCGGCCGGCAGGTTGTGATGAGAGGCGGCTCGTGGCGCGCGTTCTTCATTCCAGAAGACGGCGCCGCTCTGCTGGACTGGTGCAACTAAGACGGCCAACGACGTCCAGCGACCCAGTGCTCTGGGAGACTGAAGTGTGACGCCAACTCTTCTGGATACGACTCTTGTTGCTCAGCGAGCCCAGCTTAAGTCCCCTTGTGCCGCCTGTCAATGCGATCTGTTCGATTCGTAAAAGTATCGTGATTAGGATTTTGTTCTACGGTCGTAAAAATCGACCAAACAAGCTTAAAACCTTTTTTTTTTTTTTAATTTATTGACACCAATTTATGTATTTTTGTTTTTGTTATCTTGACTCCGGCTTTAAGGGTTGCTTTTTCGGACTAGTGGAGTTTCGCCTTATGAAGTGCTGCGATAAACAGTTTGTGAAAGCTAGAGATTTTAAAATTGTATGCAATTTGTTCGATTCGTAAAACTCTCATCGGACGTCCTTACTGTGGAACGCATCGGTTTCGAAATCAGGATTTTGTTCTACGGTCGTAAAGATCGACCAAACAAGCTTAAAAGCTTTTTTTTTCTTTTTGTTTTATTTTCACCAATTTATGAAATTTTGTTTTTGTCATCTTTACCCCGGCGTTAAGGTCTGCTTTTTGGAACTAGTGGAGTGTCGCCTTATGAAGTGCTGCGATAAGCAGTTTGTGAAAGCAAGAGCTTTTAAAATTATACTTCTTTGTGTTTATCCAAGAAGCGCATTTATGTTTTTGGTAGATTCTTTTTGTAAGGTTTTTCATTACATTGTAAAACTTCTAAAGAGATTTAAAATGTTCCTTTGTTATTTCCTCAACTTACAACCAATAAATAACATCACTGATAACATCCTCCTTCATTTTAGCTAAGTTATACACATAAAATAAAAGCTCAATCACTGCACGTGATAAAAAGAAAATAGGTACAGTTTTAAAGAATGATGAACATGTAACGTCTAGTGTGTGTTGAGCTTGCTCAACACGAGCCTTTCACAAAATTTCCTGTTGAGCCTGCTGCCGGCCTGCTTCAGAGTTGAAATGTTCTTCGAACGTGCTTGCAGAATATCTTGGTTTCATTCACAATGAGTAACGTTAGTTTCCGTTTCGCTGTCTGGCTCCCCTTAGGTTTTCCCCAAGTTCAATTCGCTTACATTATAAGGCAAAACCAGATGGCAGACTAAGGCAATTTCGCTGAGCTATTCTACCACCCAGTGAAAGATTAGTAGAATCGACGTCGAATCTCCAGAATTTTTGTCCACAAAATCGACGAGGTTTTGAAGTTGATTTCGATTTGACGTTGATTGGATTTCGATTTGCTGTACCATATCCCCAGTGAGAAATGGCAAAAATTTCGACGTGGATTAGATGCGATCGACTTCTATTCGACATCGATCGCGTCTAATCGACGTCGAATAGACATTGGAATATTTTTTTTCGCACTTTCGATATCGTTTCGACATCGTTTCGGATGGCATTTCTCGCTGAACTCTGGGCAGAAAACAGCAAGGCGAATGGACATGGGTGTCGGACTTGGCCTCGTTCCCGCGACAGGTCCTTGCGTCTGTTCTGCACATAGACAACGGCCAGTAAAGCGCTAAGCCCCTGCAGGACACACAATGCGAGCGAGTCAGTTATTTCACTTCGGTGAAAGGCATTCTGGTATCGACTATAGATTTTTATGTTTTCCGCTGAACACCTTAAAAAATAAATACCTCAACCGTTTGGAGTTTATAGGCCTTTTCTAGGATAAAAGTACATCTTACTTAATCTAAAACCACGCTTCGAGGTACTTTTTTTCATTTCACGCTGCATAATTTTTTGACGTTAATATTATTCGTACTTGATTTTTCCGTTCTGCTAGGGTTACAGTAGCTGAGCCCAAGACAAGCGACCTGACTCCTAACTTATGCGCCGCGGACAATCATACAATTATAATTTACCCAATTTTACCTAATCCTAGATTTACCGTAAGTTTCTCGAAATCAGAGCTCTTCCTGCACGAAAAAGCTCAGTCGCTGTCACCGACTCCGAAGTATGTACGACAAAATTAAGTTTGTATAATCGCCGCAAGCACTACTTTTGCGACCCCGAACTTAGGAATTTATTGTACTCTTTTGTGGCAGTATTAATTCACTTTAATTTACGGTAATTTTTTTCCATTTTGGCACAAATTAGCTATTTTTTTTTTCAACAAATGTTTCATTAGAGCCGGAGAGTGAAGCTTCTACGGAGAGGAAGACATGCGTCGTACCCGCAGTTACATTGAACACAATCGCGGACTTCTTCAATTAAAAAAAAATCAGATGATTTGTTCAGAACTTCAGCATTCAGTAGTAGGTAGGGCCCCTGATGGTGGTGTTGAGGATGTTCTCTGCCCAATCGAGGTGCGGCTTGACGTTGGTGAAGCCGAACAACTTGCCGTCGTCCACGGCGACAGACACAATCCCGGTGAGGATCCACACGCCACCCTGCTTAAACACGGCCCCACCCCCACTGTCACCTTGTGCAAGGCCGGCAGGCTGCGCTACACCTGCAATCAGAAGACATTCCAAGTCAGAAAATATATCAGTGACGGACTTGGTCGTAGCAGGGGCGCCCGAAATTTCGTCTTTTTTCGGGGCCCCTTGTGGGGAGAATGAGAATAAAAAAGCTGTCGGGGGCCCGGAAGGATACTTCTCTAGGAGGGCCCAGGGAAGTGGGGGATGCCCCCCCCCCCCCCTCCTCAACCCTCATCCCCGGGCCAGTCCGTTTCTGGAAAATTCTTACCTTTGGAAGGGGACACGTCGTTTGAGTCATCACTTGACACAAGGTACAGCACACGAAGTATGACATGACATTGGCCACCAAGGTCGTAGCGCCAGCCGAATTTCGGGAGGGGTCCGTGACATGTAGGTTGCCTATAGTCGAGGGGCATATGTGCCTATGCTTGCCTACATACAAGGAGCTTCGCATAACGGGGCCCTTAGGGCCCGCAACGTTTCGAGGGGGGCCCGGCTCCGGCGGGCTCTATGGGCGCTACGGTTTTGATGAGTGGATTTGTCTCTGGGTTTTAGAACATCCGTTGCGTTTTTGGGGCCCGATAGATCGAAGCATCTTTGATGTCTCGACTTGTCTATTGTCAATTTTTTTCTATTCGTACAACTGATCTCAAAGTAAGTCAGCGCATTATTGCGTGAGCGGCTTCATTAAAAACTGAAAGAATAAGTCTGTGTAGATGCTCGTGATGAACTGCTGGAACCCTGAGAACTTCTTCCTAAATGAATGTGTCATGATTTGTGTAATACGCACCCGTGGCCCTCCGAGAACAGAATTTATCGTATGTGATGAAGCTGACGTCTAGAGGGCTGTCCGTCAGATCTACTAAGCACTTCAGTAGGGGTTGAACTTTAAGACTGACCCACTGCAATTCGGCGAGGAGGGTTTTTCCATTTCCCCATCCCACCACCTGCGAAAAGAAAGGAAAACTGGTAACGTGCAGTTCATTGAACTCTCCCAATCTCAAAATAATTCAAACTACATTCAACGGGAGTGAAATGGGACTGCGAGATATCTTTATTTATTGAGCAGCCAGAGTACTACCAATCGCAAATTTTTCCTGCAAATATTGGGTAAAAATTTCAATTTCTAAAACGAAAAGAAAAAAAAGATTTTTTATCATACAAATTAGGCTGTTCAGAAAAATTGGAACAGAATTCAAGAGTTACAGGACACTGATGGGATCAGGCATCTGGAAAATGATATTTGAATTCCGAAGTGCGAAATACACACTCAAGTTGAAAATAATGAACACGCTTACGCAAGTTTGTCCCTGTGCATCACAGATGGGTAACAGAGGAAGATCATGTGGCGACCAAAGTTACCTCGCCACCAATCCTCTGGTCACAGTTTTTCCACGAAGCATATGCTCCAATTTTTGCTTATTTTCTTCGCCGCATTACATTTGGGCTAGTCCTCTTTCTATGAATTCGATACGCACCTGGATGGGGTCATCTGGTTTGAAACTAACACTCCGGTCGAAGCACACCGGGACAATGAACTTCTTGACTACCACCGGTATCACCATCTCGATCAGACTGACGTCATCGGCGTAATGCCGACGTATCCCTCGGTACAGCGGGTTGACGAATATCCTTGCAATCTGAAACATCGTGTGAGCATTCTTGTCATCCCCTCACCTTTCATGCAGTCATGATCGATGCGCACTATAAACATGAGTTGTAATTTAAATATGATCTTAAAAATGTCACATGACAAGAAAAACAAAGCTTTGCCGGGTGCACCTCGGCAGAGTCTAATCGGCGAGCAAGCTTGAACATTTAGCGAGGTTAAGCAATTACGAGCGGCGACACTCCGCCATTCGACGCTAAATTCAGATTTCTGTCAATGGAGCGGTTCAACCACCACAACGATTCGTTGTAAGAAAATGGAAACAATGAATATAATACTACTGATTTGCAGGCATCGGCATCATGTCCCATATGGAACAGGCGCGTACAGAACACTCTCATTCTCCAACGAACATTCATGACAATAGTATTGTGATTTAAAATTGTAACATAGTTACTTGGCGACCAACAAATGTACAGAAAGGCTGGCCAGCGCCGTGAAATCTTTTGGTTATGCTAGCCCGCCACGTACGCCCGCGACCGCCCGCTCACCTGCTGACAGCGGGCTAGTCTAACTTCAAGATTTTGCGGCGCTGGTCAGCCACCTCGCATGTTGGTTACTATGTAACAATTCCAAACGACATTACCATTGTCAAAAAAGATCTTTGACTATTATTGTCCAGATGTTCGTGACGAGATTAGAAGGCATCCTCTGCTCAACGAAGAAGAAAGCGACGTCGTATGCGTCGATTGCGAGGGGCAGATCACTTAGGAAATCCGGTGTACAAATTTCCGGTAGTCCGTGGTGGTCAACTGGAAGTCTACTAGAAGTCCACGATTCCAGAGGGTGAAAGTACAGCTTTTTGCCTGTTTTCAGGGGTTATGTTTGGCTTATTGACTAAATTTAAGGCGGCGATGTGGGAAGTCCAATGGAAGTCCGAGACGTCTGGAAGTCCAGTGTACAGGAATCGTTCCAGTGATCGGCCCCTGGGTCCATTGTCAGTAGCCTTCAAAAACGGCATGCATCAGAACTATTTCTTAATCGCGATTGAATTTAAAACTTACATCGCTTTTGTGAACGTCGCTCGGTTCGTCATGAAGCCACTCGCTGTAGATCTTGCCCAGTGCCACGGCATATTTATCCGCCGGTAACGGCTTGTTGTCTTTGAAGAAGCAGTGGGCCGCTGAAGGAGGAGAACACGAAATATTCAGTTTGTTCGTTTAACAAATTCAACGACACAAGGCACAATAAAGGTTTTACATATAAAAAAAAATATTGCAGATATGCTGCTGAAAAGTCAAAGTGAAAAGAATTAGCGCACACTATGTCGACGGGTTGAATACGTAATGTTTCTTCGGTTCTTTTCTTATTTTTTTCGGCGCTAACTTGGCTGGTAGCTTTAGCCTGCGGTGTCAAAGAGGCTAATTTCAAGAACACCTCTCTTATTCTATCACGCATTTTAGGAGGCTCAATGTCGTCGTCTAGGCAGATAATAACACAATCATTTAGATTTATAATTAAGATTTAGAGTTGGAATCATTGTTTTGTTTAAATATTATGTTATGTGGTTGAGAGGTATTCTATCTGTCGACATAGCGCCAGCAAAGGCCAAATAAGCGCCATTTCAAAATAAGTTCGAGAAAGCGTGACTCTTGTGAGGAATACCTGCCAATAAGATACCGAAACGATGTGGAATGTTCACAGAATCAAACCCAGTGAAAAGTGAGACGTCAATACTCTGTCGATGAGTAGAATCAACCTCGAACCTCCCGGACAAATTCTATGAATTTTCGCAGTTTGACGTCGATTCGATATCGATGTCATGTACCATTTTCATTTCTCACTTGGTGAAAGGGATGTCCTTTGTATATCGACATCCTTGCCAAATTGTACTTTTATTTACCATTAAATTCTTCTTACCTCTTTAATGACATTCACCGTTATCAAGTGAAATGCTATCACGCATGCATGAAGTTTATGAAGCTCGGAGACTTGTGCTTACACTGATCTGCTCACCGGACATGATGAAGCTCTCAGTGACGAGGGAGCCACCGCAGACGTTCTTGTACTCGTTTGGCGATGGCTTGTGGAAGATAGCGGCATGCCACGGGAAGGAGCCCGGGCCGGCCTTTTCGCCGTTGACGGTCAGTGCAGTCGTGCCTCCAGACGCTTGGCCGCATGAAATGGTCTCTGAAAGGGGGTCAAAACGAGAGGTTAATTACTCACCGACAGTGTGTTTACACGTAGTTAAATTGCTCAGAAATGCATAAAAAGTTTAGATTACAATGACGCTGAATTGCGTGTAAATCATCACATGGTTTAAGCATGTATATGCGTGCTTAAATCTTTCAGGCTCAGCTTTCCTGAAAATTCCTTAGGTTCATACCTCAGCTAGTTGAATGTGGTAGGAATTGAGTGACGGAAGTGTACTCACTAAATGGCTGCGTGCAATTTCATGCACAAGATGCGCTCTGATTAAAACAAACGCACCTTCCGGTCCAGTTAGTACGCGATCATGTACGAATATGTGCTCAATTTCGTACAAATTGTTTATGCGCAATGTCATGCGCAAGGTGGGTCTCTTTGAAAACTACGCACAAAACTGTACGCCGCGTCATTCAGTGTGACTCTGATTGGCTGAGCGTTTAGCGAAGCCTGTGGATCGGCGGAGGTAAAAACTGTTGTCTGTGTGTCTGTCTGTCTGTCTGTCTGTCTGTGTGTCTGCGTGCACGATAACCTCCGAACGCGTCGAGATACAGCCTAGCGC
>CABIKL010002882.1:0-11830 GCA_902196195.1 Aptinothrips rufus | reverse complement strand
CAAAAAAAAAAAAAATATTAAAAAATTAGTAACACAATTACTGACAGTGATGATGCGCAAATTCATTCTATTCATTCTTAATTCATCATTAAAACATACTTTGTACATTGATTTTTGTAAAATGTGAAGCAAACAAATGCTTTGAAGGTACAGTAGTTCACACCACACTCTTCTTAGAATGCTGTTTTCGCTTATTTCTCACCATCTGCAAAAGAGGTAACAAAATTAAGAAAATCGATCATTCAAGTCACAGAAAATTTCACAGAAAATGGTGTTAGACCAAGATAAACAATTACATACCTCCTTCATTGGATCTGGTAATCTTATTCCCACTGCATCGGCAATACTTCTTGTGAGAGGCAGAGCACAAACTGATGTGCCTTTGTGACGCTGTTTCTTAGGTACCACAGCTGCAACAAATTAATAAGAGAGATAATTCAGAGGAAAATCTTAATTTCTCATAAAATTGGTAAAACTGACAAAGGCTACACACTATTGTTAGATGTGGAGGAGGTGGTGCTGGCAACAGCAGTCTGGCTTGAACTCGATCGTCTTCTCTTAGGTGGTCTGCCACGACGAACATCTGAGAAAGAGATACCAAAGATGCATTAATAATGAAAGCCACATACTTCGAGAGAAGACACTGTGACAACTACAATATTGTTCAAACTCTATGTCCGCATGTATTGTATGTGTATCTGCAAGTTGTTTATGATAACACCAGAAGTAAATTATTATTCAATAACTAAATTTTAATCTTTGCAACCTACAAAGTAAGAAGACCAAAGAAAACAAATAACTGAAACAGTGCTGGTTTATTGCTTTACCTGATGCAGGGTGTTTTGCTGGAGGCCTGCTGGGTTGAGCTACTTCGTAGCTTGCATCAGCAACATTCTCATCTTCTCCACTGGATGCATCAAAATCACCAGTAAGGTCATCATCAAGACCCCCACTCAGTGCTTTCTCGAGGCCAAGATCCTCAAGACCTAACTCGACTAGGTCTGACTGACCAATAGCTGTTGGTGCTAAGCCAAGGTAAGCCATCATACCGCCACAAGTGGAGTCAATTGTGCCTTGTTCAATGTGATATCTACTTGATCTTTCACTCCGCCAAACACCTGCAAAAAGAAAAGCAATGAGAAAAACATAGTAGAGCTGTAGTAAAATAAGTCACTGCAAATGAACATTTGCAAAATACTGCTATCAGGGAGTGAAAGAAGGCTTAAAACCATCTATCATGAAAACAAGATTGGGAATGAAGCCAATATCAAATGAAGGAACAGAGTTGAATGACTCATCAAGGAAAATAAGCCTATTATTAAGTGAACTTTACACCATACTCATTACTGGTCATGAACAAAATAATGCAAGATGTTAATACAACCAACAAGAAGAATACATCAGACTTAAAGCATCATAAATTAATTTGACTGATGTGATTTCAAAGAAAGACCACTATTGACTATGGTGAAGTATGGCACTTCCAAGGGAAGTGACTTATTTGTTTGGGCATAGAAGTAGTGGCACAAATCAATATTTGGGAATGACTAGGGTCATGGATCACAGGAAACTTTGATCATTCGCTTCAAAATGAACAGAGTCAAGACGTAATTTTCATAGAGCACAAAGGAACAAGACACTATTGCCAGAGGTAGCTCATGGCTTCATAAACCAATCACCAATACATTCTCCAAACCCCATTTGGTGCTAATGCTATGAGGCTGTCAATTAGGGGAGAGAAAGGTTTATATTCTATTTACCTTCCGCAACAAGAATATGCAAATAGAGGAGCCATGACGAAACTAGAAGGTTCTACATCATCAGCTCATACTTATTTTTTTGCAAAACCTTTGTCCAGCAAATATAGAGACTCTGTTCACAAAATGTCAACTATGGTGTCCTGCCTTATATGTCTTACCTCAACATGTGGAATTCGTGAACATCTTAATGCTAACTTCAGTGAGTTAACATTATTCAGCCCAACAATCGAATTGATGTTGCAATAAATGAAGAGGCGAGGGTCATGTGCGACTTTATGTACTTAATTGAAGATGTTTTGGCTCTAAGATAATCTCAAGATGGAAATACTGTACTTTTCTTTAAAACAAGAGACTTAAAAAATGCCCAACTGATAAAACTTGCCAGCAAAATTTGCCAAGAATATTTCTATACCTGATATAATAAAATTAAAGCTATAAAAAAATATAAATCTATGCTCTCTAATTAGTGTTAAAATTAGAACTGCGTTAAATCACAATATAGAGTGATGATAAGAGAATGTACTCAGTAGCTGACATAAGGACGGTCAAAATCTTGCGCAACATGATGGTTGGTGATGACTTGAACGACGTTTGTCATGCTGTTGATGATAGAGGTCCCTCGTTGAATCCAAGTTCTTGCTGATGATTTTACAAATCAACTTCTTGCAGAAATTAAGTAAGAGTTATATGAAAACTGTTTCAAAATTTGAAAATTTGTCTATTTGCAGAGAAAATAAAAAAAAAAAAAGAAAAAGGTATCAAATTTACAAGTACTTTGATAAAAAGAGTGATAGATCAAATCTTGAAAGTTAAAAGAAAATGTTTTCATAAGAAAATGTTAGAAAATAAAATTTTAAAGATTTGATTGCAAGAAATAATTCAGTCAGGAAGGAATCCTGTAGGAAGCTTGAATCCTGTAGGAAGCTTGGTGATGCGGCATTGGTGGCAGCGAAGTCTTGAAGTGATGTGAAGGGTCAACAATGGAAGGCCTAGCAATTGAAGTAACTAATTTCAAGTTGTTTTGATAAGAAACAGAATTTAAAGCAAATCCCCATCATTGTGATTTGTTTGTTAAAAGTAATGAATATAAGCAAACTCTTAAACAAACTGTGATTGCAATTACGGACCAATATTTCAAACTTTTCATGATAAAATTTACACTGATTTGATGAAGCAGAACTGATGACCTGTCCAGAGGCTAAAATTTCGAAGTTGATTTCACAAGCAAGGATTCATTTACAAATGGGTAGGTAGAACTTCAATATTAAAAATATTACAAAATAAATAGTTCGTGCATTCCTGAACCATTACAGTGAGCTGAATGATGTTTATATACAAGTATACAGTACAGTATTACATACTAAGCTCTATTGATTTATAGTTGAGGTAGATAAGTGATAGAGATCATTGAGGAATGGTATACAGCTTCAGTCATAGAGCTCTTTTCCCAAAAATGAAACTTTTGTGGCAGCTGGTTCATCACAGTTTTCACTATTATCATTTTAAATTATCAAAAAAATTGCAAAGGAGTGTGTTTGCCTTAAGAAAACGTTACATGCTTTCAAAATGCTACAAATATACAAATAATGTGAAGTTTCTATTCTGAAACAACAATTATTTAACAATGTGATGTTCAATTGTGATTGCTTAGTTCTTAAGGAACTTTGAAGAAATCTTCATCCAAAATAAGATTGACAATCACTCCACAACAAAGCCTACTGTAAAATTAGAATAAATAACTATTACATACAACCATACTTGCATATCAAAAAAATTAAGAAGCTTTACTAACATGATAAAAGAATGGCATTCAGCATCCAATCCTGAAATGATCTTGTTTGAAATTGCTGCTTTTGTGAATACCAATTCCTTAACATTGGAAAAAGTTTCAACTTGAAATTGTGAAGAGCAAACAGATGTAGAAATGCTGGCATGAATTAAAACCAGATCTAAAGCATTTCTACTTCCATTCTTTTAAGAGATGTAGCAGTTACATTTAGTCTCTCACGTCAAACAAATTCCTTTCAAATTTCATTCCAGCAACAGCACAACATAAATAGTTTAAGAGAATAATGAAATTACACAAGTAGTTTGACAATGCTACAAAAGAGCAGAGCCATCAACAGAGAAGGACGCTTCGGAACTCAAATACTGAACAAAGTAATACAGAAAACTATTCTCAATTCCAAAACACGTAATGCTAGAGATATAACAACTTAAACCTAGATTTTTCTTATAAATATACATCCCTGTGTTCTCCAAGCAAAACTCCTCAAGTTGAGTCTAAGAATAACTACAATCAACAATAATCATGACAGTAACTTGTTGGTTTTTGACTGAGGATCACAGAAACATCTTATATTGACATTGAACCGTTTTCAGGATATAACTCTGGGCCTTCGGCAGAAGGTAATAAAATATACAATTTTTTTTACATAATTGAAGCTAAGTACAGGTTGCCTGCTACACAGCAAGTTCACTGAAACAATAAAAATTATCTAAAGGCCATTGATTAAAACATCAGACCATTATGGAAGCCCACTAGAAGAAGTTTATGCTATCTTGAAACAGATTTCGAGAGAGACTTCTTACGACGTTTCACATCGTCAACAGAAAATGTTTGCACATTATTGCTGGCAGCAGAGTTAGTGTGCTTTGCAGATGAGGAGCTCCGTGTGCGTCGGCCTGATGTTGAAGATTTTGTTTTTTTGTGCGGTATTTCTGAATTTAAGTCTAATTCAGACTTAGACTTTGATCCAGCTCCTAGAATTGACCTTATGCTGTGGTTGATATCATTTCCATTATGAACAGGAACTATGCAATAAGGACAATGTTTAAAGCCAGATACATTCTTGCATTTACCACAACACATATTTCCACAAGCAGTGCATTTTGAATTCTTGTCAGAGAAAGCAGAGGAATTCAAAATGCTGAAGTCATTGACAGTTGAAAGACTGTTATTTGTGCTGCGGCCAGTGAGATGGCAAGTACCTTCACAGGTTTTGGACAAACAAAAGTTGCAATTTGGTCCTGATGTCTTACAGGATCCACTGCACGAGGAAACACCACACAAAGCACAACGAACTAACTTGCGAGCACTAGAGCTTGAAGTTGAACAGCGAGAATGACTTGTCATGCACTTTCCATTGCATCCCAAAGACTTGCATTGGAAACATTTCAGAACAGCCTTGCCTGAAGTGTCTTGATGCGTGAACAACTGATTCTTTATTTTAGCAGTCGTTGAGGAAGCACTTATTTTACACTGACCGTCGCAACTTGTAACTCTACAAAAGCGGCATTTTAGGTCAGACACACCAGATGAAGACCGTATTTTTTGTACTCCATTAGGAACTTTATAGTTTCTTCCAGAAGTTTTCACTTTGAAAGATTTATCAAGCACAGCTGGTCCAATTTGGTATCCATTACATTTCCCATTGCAGTTGGAATTGCCACAAATAGCGCACTTCACTGCTTTGGTGTGGGAGTTGTACTTAGGTATAGCTTGCTTCTCGCTTTTGCACATGCCATTACAATGTTCAGCTTTACAGCATTTTGATGATATTTTCATCTGATGGTTATTGCTGTTTTGGCAATGGCCTCGACAACTTGTACTTTTGCATCGCTTACACTGAAAAGCATAACTGAACCTTTCCGTCGATGTGGTCTTACTAGGGCCACCGGCGACAATAGTTTGGGGGCAGACAGGCCTCTTCCCAGAACTCATGTCAATAGGTCTGTTGGACGTGCTGCCTCCTCCAGTCGGTTGAAGGGCTGAGAAACCTTGATTCTTCATGTGAGCAGCAGGTGGCTGCCTAGTCTGATTATTCTGCCAACTATATTGACTGTTCATAACAATTACACTCTTGTTTACACTTTGGACCTGAGCAATGCTTAACATAGGAGATGATGAATATGACGGAGTACCGCCATTTACAATATTACTACTACAAGTAGTTATATCTCCGACAGGAGGAAGAGACTTACGTTTTTTAAGAGGTAGATTTAAATTAGCAGCTAAGTCAGATTTTGATTTTGCCTCTGCCACAGATGCTTCCCTAACACGCACAGCTTCATCTGCTAAAATCTTAAGATTATCAGCACCTTCTAAAATTAAGTTGCTAGTATTAGCAGGAGGAGAGGACATGATATTTTGTTCAGAGATAGTGGGATTTGGGGCAGGTTGAGATTGAGATAGAGAATGAGACACAGAACGAGACCGAACATGAGAAGAATAGGCTGACCTATAACGAGCTAAAACATCGGCACTAATACGCACTACTTTACCACCATAAATGACGCTGTGCCATAACATACCTTGATTTGATCCCTTTCCCAGCTTCATATCCTGTCCCAATTTTGGTTCCTCTCTTTCCTCTGGCATACACTTGGAATCAACACCAGTATAACACGATGAGAGTTCAGACGTTGAATTTGAGCCAGATGACTGATTGATGATGGTGCTTTGAACCGAAGGATGATAATCTGGCACTCCCGGCCACCTGAAAACTCTCCCAAACTCGTCTTCATCTTCTTCCAGCAAAGGACTCCCTTGGAACGGCAGCGAGCCCGCGACGTCTGTTCGTCGATACATCATAGATGACTGATCCATTCCCTCAAAAGCATTGCGGCACGGGTAGAGATCGTCATTGAGGCGGAACATGTTGAAATCTGAGAATGGCGATTCAAGGCAGCCTCCTACATCATCAGCGACAGGGTCACCCTCACTGAAGAGGAGAAGGTCTTGTTTTTGAACTTTGCCACCTCTCAACTCTTCATCAATGTTCAAATCTGGCTTAAGTTCTAATGGAAGGCTCACATCTGTAGGAACCTGCCTTGATTGCAGAATTTCTACAGATGAATCACACTCATTGGTGTCAAGGCGAGATGAAGGCACAGAACCAGCATCTGGACTGACTGATGAGGAAGCAACAGCTTCATTATCAGAGCCAGGCTGAACATAAACCAAAGATTCGAGAACAGAGTGCTGTCTACTACTTGTAGGTTGCTCTGCCTCGCATGGGTCAGCTTTCACATGGTTCTGCCTACCACCCACCTTGTTCACCTGTTCCATCATGAACACCGATCCCAAACAACAATCTTGCACGCCCTTTGCTGTACTAAGAGCAGATAGAGGTTCTGCCATGCCGTCAGTCTTGAGCATCACACATTTAGGATCAGGTACTGTGTTTTCTTTCTTCTTTCTATTGTCTTTTCTTCGAATCTTATCTGTTGCATCCACTCTAGAATCGGGACTGTCGGGCTGCAACTTTTTCTTCTTTGGAGAGTCAAGATTTTCAGTACTCTCTTCATTGTGGATATCATTAAATTCTCCCAGCAAGCTTGATCTTGAGTCACCAATAGATAATGAGCTCAAAATATCATTTATTAGACTACTGGTACCACTTTCTTCGACCTACAGAAACAGAGAGAAAAACAGAGTTGTCAGAAGGATAATAAACACAACAACAACAATCAATGAAGAAATCTGGGAGGTTACATCATTGCTTCTTCCTAAAGCTGGACGTGGAGTTAATAAGTATGGTTTTTCCATCTCCTCAGAACTGGAAATATTGCGCCGATACACATTACTGCGACATGTATCTTTACAAAAACGGAAGAAGGCCTGATGAAAGAGAATCAAGTCTTAGATTACAGATATTAATCAAATATACAGCAGACTGACTAACTGATACGATCATAAGATCTCTTACTCTGCATGCATCCTTTACACTGAATTTTGCTCCAAGATAAAAGGAGGTGCAATTTTTTTTAGTCTTTGGAACTCTTGGTAACACTTCTGAATTAGGCTTAGCAATTTCATGGTCCTGAAAACAGACAAAAGTAAAAACAATAAATCACACATTCAGGCTAGAGGCAAAGAGATGAATCATTTTCAATTTACTACACATTTCTATCCAACACAAAAAAGAAAAAGAACATTACAACAATAAATCAATAACACACCTGAAAATACTGTGGAGGAGGATGTAGTCTTTGAGCAGCAAGTTTATTGATCGCGCGGCGTTCTTCCACATCGGCCACAACATTCTTCCACAGTTTGAAAGAAAGTAGAAATCGTACATATGTCAGTTCTGCAAGGGGCCGGCTAACAACAAGTTCTGACAGTATTTTCCTGAGAAGTGGAACACATATTTTCTTGGAATGCTTATTGATAAGTTTTGTCTTCAAGAGAGCATCCAAAATGTGATCTTCAGAATAATCTATTAAAGAAAATAAATGTCATCATTATTAAATTCACAGTCACAAACCATATGCATTATAATAAAAAAGACTTACCAAGAAACGTATACAAAGATGTAGAGAGCTTGTTGGTAACCGTTTTTTCTGTGTCTTTACCTCTCCTGAAATACATGATGAGCAAAAAGTTTATTAAAAGTTCGCGGAGTCAAAGAGCATATTCCCCCAACCCTTTTTTTCTCTATAGTGTACAAAAAACAGTAGTACTTTGTCAAAATCTTGTAATAAATTCAAATCTTCATAAGCCAAAAACTTAGAATGCCATATGAAATTTTCATTTTTAACTGACATGTAAGGCAGTGTAAAAATGTCTTACCTAGAGGCAGTAATCTCCAAGTCCAGGTACATGGCCATTAGCTCTGACATTTTGTCATAGTAAAATGAATTTTCCAAAGGCTGTGGAGAAAAAGAAATCTTTATAGGACCTAAACGACTTTCTGTCAAACATATCAGCGTGACAGTTCTGATTAGATAAAACAGTAAACCAATTTTCCAAATTAATTCTTGTGGGAACACTCAAGGGAAAGCATTTAAATCACAAAAGGTCTATAAGTGCTGGCATATTTAAGCATGTAAATGAAACCTCTCAGTTTTGATGGTGGAAAAGAAAAATTTCACCAAAAACATAGAAAAGATTTATGAGCAGATGAGAAATTACTGAGATTATCTCACCTCCCTAATATCCGTGTAGAGCATATGGAAGAAGATCATAGTATCGTTGATGTTCCGCTTCAGCTTGGCTGCCTTGTTGGGAAGCTTGTGGCAGTCCCGGTAGTGTGGCGTCACATGCCTGTGCAGTGATTGACATGATTGTTTGAGAGCATTCATACTTAAAAATTCTCAAACTCTCAAGTCAAGCCCTGGAAAAGCTTGTACATGGCTAAGCTATGCTTACTGTCATAATACAAGCATTTCCAATGATATGAGAGGAACTAATATTATGAATGACTATCTTCCCACAACATTCCATGAAAAGTATTAGCAATGGGAAGATCAAGGATAAGATGATTAATGGAGTAAATCAAACTTGACATAGAGCCTTTCACAAAACGCATCGGTAAAAAAAAAAAAATAGCAGCTCAAAAAATAAGGCAACAGCATTGCTCTCTTCGTGCAAGAACCCATATTTTCTACAAAATATCTCATGAAAAGAATATTAACAATTGCCTCATGAAGCCTAGTGTATAAAGAGCTACATCATACAAAGCATTTACTTTCAAAGGAAGGGAGGAATATTAGTACCGTGCCACTTCAAATGAAAGAAAAAGTTTCTGGAGACCTCATTGAAACAAAACCTGTGCTATGTTCTATTAAACAGGTTTCACTAAAAAAAAAAAAAGCTCACTACTCAAATGAAAGCAGACGTTAAAAAAAATCACAGCCTGCAATTTCATGCTAGTAGTAACTTTGAAGAAACGGCAATTATGCAAAACATAAAGAGGATAAAGGCGGAATGTGCAACAGCATGTCTATCAGCCAACAGTAAGCAAAGTATTTCAAATCTCTTTAACATAAAAAAAAAACCACATGACACCATGAGAAACTCGGTGAAAAGTTGCAAGACAGACTGGGCTATCATTAAATGACAAAGAAATAATACTCAGGATATTACCACATATGTTGATAACTTTATGAAATGGATTAAACTGCCAGCAAATCGAAAAGAAAGTATACATGGAGCTCATGTGAAAGAGAGGGTTAAGAGCAACTCCAGCCCTTTTTCAATTCATCATGCATCAAAGGACCACACTGTTTCAGTGAACATTCATACGTTTTCTTGCAGTAAGTATTTCAAGAGACAACAAAATGTTCAGAAAAATATACTGATGCTCATGCCTATACAAAAGATGAACACTAATGTCTATGCTTCTTAAATTTCAAGCCAAGCTTCTTCAGCAGTTATCAGTAGAGTCTAAAATTAATGGTTTTAGACTAAAGGAAAATTCTCGCTGAATTCCAAACCATGAACTTGCTTAAGTGAGCACACAAAAGAAAAATTTCTAATTTTTAAAAAAGTGAAGTTAAACTGTGTGTGAAGCAAAACTGTTGAAACAAACTAAAACTTATGAAGCATCTTAAAAAATTACAGCTGAACTTAATATGTGGCCAATGAGGAAAAACAGGAATGAACGAGAACGGACAAACTCAAAACTCACTCAATGTAGATGGACAGCAAATCATCCAGTTGTTTCATACTCTTGGAGCCAATAGCCGCACGACATTGCTTTGAAAAGCTAGAGAGCCATGGAAAATTCTTTTCTTGCCGTAGTTCCTCTGATGTACTCCCTTCCATTTCAGGACTTCCTTGGCTTCCGGCATCACTCCCCGAATTTGAGCAATTCAATCGGCTAACCAATGCTGACACACCTGAGAACAGGTGAGAACACATGGTTAGGCATTGACAAAGTATTTATAAAGGTGAGAACACTTGGTTAGACATTGACAAAGTATTTATAGTGATATCTCATAAGATTCGCTGTGAAGAAAAACAACTACACTTTTGTCAAAGACCGGGACTAAAAGAACACAAATAAAGAAATGTAAAAATTCTATCACAACTTTGTTTTGTACCGAGAGCTAATGTACATGATAGAAAGGAAGCACGAACACAAGAAAATCCTTCACCTATAAAACAAGTGACCTAATACACATGACGACCATAACCTCAATCGCAGAGATAAGGACAACATCGTTAATCCATTTGCTCCAGAATCAAAACAGAATTAGTGATAGCATGCGACAATTCACTGAAAATTCCAAGAATGTAAGAAATAACGCCTGCGAACTTCATTCGGGGCTAAGATCTCACAGCTGTCAACTTCGCATGGCGCCAGATCGATCTAGCCTAGGCAGTGAGCAGTATCGCAATACGACTGAAATTAAATCGTGGAACTTCAGAATCATCATTCTGCTGAAAACACATATCGACCCATGAAGAACCCCATATAATTCTCGTCCAAACATCCAAGCTGGCCGTCTAAAGTTTGATCGACGATGCTAGTAGATTTCACATAGCGTATAATGAGGTTAAGTGCCGCAACCTCAATAGAAATCTAAGCACGAGAACAAATCTACAAACAGTAAGTAAGGTTTATCACTTCTTTGAGATAAACTGGAAACCAGCACGAAAGGAAATAAGAAAAAACTCACCCAATGAATGATCAGTCTCGTTCTCAACCCCCTCAACTAACTCATTCGTAAAGCTCGACACAGGCGATTCAGATGCGTTCATTTTTACAGCAAGCATTAAAACAAACTTAAAACAAGTTAAAAATACTGATACATTTATAAAATATAGTTATATAAGGTAAAAACGAAAGCATGTTTAACAACATACATTTCGCTTTGTTATGGTTTGGTTTTGTTTCTAAATGATTGGACCCGTTCCACAAAACGCAAACAAACAAACACTCTCTCCGTACGCGAGCGGTCGGAGTGGTCAAAACGGCTCTTCCGGCAACGCAGGATTAGCGGGACATTGGAACATGGACGTGGTTCAGGCGCGATGGGCTCATTTCACTGGGAGTTACAAAGCCGGCGTGATTTCGGAATCTCACGAGGTTTAGTCCATTTCGGACGGTGCTTAAGACTTTTCAGTACATTTGCTCTGAATTAAGTACGTACTTGATTCAAGTGAATGTACTATGTTTTAAACACATGTCGCCAAGCACATCGCCAGACGTGATGAGCCGGGCTACGCATTACACCCGCGTAGAATCATAAAATTATCGAAGCAGACAGCATTCACACGAGGTGAAAGAAAGAAAGCCTCTTCACGCTTAACTTACTCAAGGTCACTACAAACTGAACTC
>CABIKL010002881.1:0-11831 GCA_902196195.1 Aptinothrips rufus | reverse complement strand
AAAATGTCGTTTAAAAACAAAGAATCGTTGATTAATTTTTTTCATGCGAATTGTCGTTTTAAAACGACTTTCCTGACAGTGTATATGGTCAGAATTAGTGCCATGTATATAATTTCATACGATCATACCAGGCCCCATCCATGACCCGAGGTTAGGTTAGGTTAGGACCTTTGATCACATAATGAGTGTACTTATGTCGTATTTATTATGCTGAACATGGTATTTCAGCTCGCCATGTCACACCCGAATATAGATTATTGGGAAGTCAAGGGAATGATTCTTGATACAGATTTCGAGGTCAAAAACGTTTTTTTTAAGTTGGTCTTTCGCCTGAGCTGCTGACTATAGTTAGCAGTAGCCACTGGCAGCCAGCAAGAAGAGCAGTAAGACCGCCAAGCCCGCCAAGCCTGCGTTGATCACTGCGCTCCGCAATCAATAAAGAAGGTCAGCGGAGGCGAGTCGTGCGCCGACCCGACCCGATCCCGACGGCAAGACACGAAGCACGAAGCAGCGCAGCGCACGTCGACAAGGAGCTATACTGCAACTGCGAATCATACGCGAACTGACGCGGGACCGCGGGGACAACAGCAGACAGGGAGAAGGTGAAGAAGAGCGGTTAGATCGCGGGTTAGAGATACCAAACAAATAGCACCCACTTGTCACAGACTGAAAGCTATCTTATCTAAGAAAAGTTGTGCAACGACGGCCCAGGTGAGAGTTATTGACCAGACGGCTGGAATCATTTATCGCGAATCGTGTAAACCAGCGTCGTTTAACCGCACTACCCTGCCCCAGTGCCGTTCTACGCCAACGCCACGCCACGCCACGCCACGCCACGCCACGCCACGCCACGCCACTTCATTTCACTTCACGCCACTGTGTAAATTTGTCGTCACACGGTAAAAACGGTTCCTCGGAATCCAAGGAACGGCGGATGATTCCTTGGATCACCTATCCTTTTCCAGTGGACTTTCAAGGAACCATCCGCCGTTCCTTGGATTCCGGGGAACCGTTTTTACCGTGCACTTTGAAGAAAAATATCTTGATGACATTTTCGTCCGGGAGAAATTACGACAAATCGTAATCAGTCTGACAGCATGATGTTCGTCGCTTGTGGTGATATATTCGTAAAATATGGTCCAAACTAACTGATATGAAAAACTATGGGGATGATGACATGGTCATCGTGACTATAACAAAATTTCAGCAAAAAGAAAGAAAGAAAAAAATGGACAAATTAGCTATGAAAAGTCGTCAAACGCGGCGGCAATTCTATAAACCGCCGATTATGATAGCATCTAAATCGATATGTACTTGACGAAAGGACGTACACGTACAGCAACGCCCGGGATTAGCGCTGTGCCCTGCTGCAAGCTGCACGACAGCATTCCCCCGCCTGCCAATTATCGCGTTGTGTCGTGTGCTTAGTCTACTTAACACAAAGTTCGCGCAAATGCATTCGTTGTAACCGATTTTCGTCCAACAGTTTCCGTAACTGAGTACAATTTTTGTGTGCTAAATGGAGCACAGTATAAATTGTGTATTGTTTATACAGAACATGGCTGTGTATGAATTCGTATACAACTAGCTCAGGAATCTATAATTCATGCTTGACTTAGCACAAATTTCCTCCACCTGCAAGAATTCATGAATAACAACGCACGATTACTTAGTGCGACATAAACACCTATAACGACGAGTTCAACGACGTGTGTGGTGTGGAGGTAGACCTCAGGAAGAGAGAGCTGAAATTAGAGCGAAATTTGAACTGACACGACTGTCACCATGCGAAAAAAAAACTCTCAATCTCGTACTATCAACCCCCAACTGTCTAACATATGAACAAAATTATGAACAAATTTGTCATTTTAAACGAACAACTTAACTGATATGTCCGTAGCTAACACGGTTGCTTTTTCTTGAAACAATTAAGATATCTGTTCATAATATGAACACATTTCTTCGTAACGTAATAAGAGTGCACGTCATCGAATTACTTTGACGGAGACTCATTCCAATAGCATCAACAAAAGGATGCACAGGCAAGTCAGCTGGGGGGTCAGCGTTGAGCAGCTGCTCTCCGCACCTGCAGCTGCTGCTCGGACACGTCGATTCGACCCTGCGCTACAAATCATGAAAATGATTACTGCGGCCAGTTTTAGCTACCCCCGCGGCGACGGGGTGCTGGCGCTGGCCGGCTGAACAGACTGGCCGGGAGAAATGGATAATTAAAACGAGCAGTTGGCTTGAGGAGAGGAGAGAAACGAGAGGAACTGGATGCCAAACATCCCCAGGCCTTCTAGAGGCTCACTGTCACGTTCTATTAAGCCTTCATACGCACAGATGCTTCGGAAACGAATTGCTGTAGAGAGATACTCACTTTTTTGGCGGAGAGGCAAAATAAAATCTGACAAAACAATGGTCAGCCAGAACAAAGTTTTGCTCTAGTTAACTAGAATTGAGCAGTATCCGAGCCAGAAACTTTATTTCAACACTAACTGGTAGATATCCTTTTTTCTCCACAATTTCAAGGACAATTCAATAGTGATTAAATGAAATCTGTACTAACTTCTACTTTATCGTGGACTATTGTATGCATAACAAAGCACTATCTTACCTTTGTCCTTAATTTGTGTACACAATTGTGATTGGGCTGTACTTCTGTAGGTATGAGCATGCATTACTTATCACAACTTTCAGCAAAAGAGTACAGACGAAAATTGTTCGTAACTATGCACAAGATTTTCTACAATTTAGCACAAAATCGTACTTCAGCAAAAAAAAATTCCGAGAAAATTGTTGATATTGTGATATGAGATACTGACAGATTTGTGCACAGATATGCATGCTCACAGAAGTGATTATTAAAGCACCAAGTTGACACTTTAAATTTAGTGTGTGGGGTCGAGATAATACTTGTTCTCAGTAGATAAATAGTTAGTTCAGAGAACCACCACCATTCACCCGCGGGACTGAATAAGCGACTGCCGGATAAAGTCGTAGTCCAGATAGGTTTGGGCACGCAAGATGCGGGGACCGAGTTGAGTATGCATCGAAAGGAGGTCAATACCAATTGGTTGTTTCCTTGCTCTTATTCTTTTCATACCTTGCAGGGCGGAGACTTTGCGGCGGAGTGCAGCGCACAGCTGAAAAGGAGTAAAAAGAGCAACCAGGGGGAAAAGAGTTGGCGGGAGGGGGGGGGAGGCGGCCTAACCGAGGTTCCCGTTACAGCTGTTATGCGTCGAGAACAGGGCGAGAAGAGTACAGCCGGGGTGGCACGGGCACTACGCCATCCAACACGGCACCGCGCGCCGCGCCGCCCCGACCTGTCCGCCCCGCCCCCGAGCACCGCGCTCCGTGACAAAGGTGCGGGTAATCAGAAATTCAGTGCCACGCGACCCAACGTCATTAAAAAGAAAAGCCGACATCCAAAACTCTAAGTTATTCCGTAGTCGAAATCACACGAAAATACGCTGTAATCTCAGATGTAGTGCCGTTCTCTTTTGGAGGAAAACTAAAACACATCTGTTATTTATCACAATGCCAGCCGACAGAAAATGAACTTTTAACTATAGGTGAATTCTGCTATATTTTGATTGAGTTCGACGCATCTCTTTCACAGTGTGCACACCAACCCGATAGCCTACTACTGTTAATTTAGAATCGAGCTTCGTACAAGGAATGACTTCATCTTTCTTCATGTGTGTGCAAGGAACGACGCGAACAAAAGAGGTCTGAAAGATGATCAGATCGATGGATGCACTCTTGTTCCCATCCGAACAAAATTGTTCATATTTTGAACAATTTGGTCATAATACGAATAACTGTGTTCATGTGTTACGACAGTTGGGGTTTGGGGGGTTGATAGAAATTAAAAGTGTAGAAAGCCAATTTCGCACAATCCGTTCTGTCCCAGTTTAGCGCGCAGGTCGCCCGGTGGGAGCGAAGAGAGGGAAATACAGTACCTATCCAGAGCTAGCCTGGACCACGCCGAGCGTACCGGATCCCGTTCCGGAGCGATGTCAAAGCGGATCGGACGGGGAATGCGCGCGCGTGATCGAGTACGTCCCCCGCGGCGGACCACTGCCCGCCCCTCTTCCCCACCCCCCTTCCCCCCGGTCATTCTTCCCTACCGTTTCAAATACCAGAGGCCAGCGATAGACCTATAGGCAACACAGACACGCAGGTGTAGAGCCAGTAACGTACTTACAGCCCTCGGCACTTCACGTTCCGACACCGAAAAGGGTTTAAAATGTTAAGATGAAACAAGAGACTGGCCGTCGGGAGGAGTGAACAGAACAACCCAAGGATTCACCGGACGGGAAGAGCTGCAGTGAAATCTTTCCTCGCTGAGAGGAAACTGAGTCGTCATGGTGTCTCCGCTGCACTAGTGACCGTAGCAGGCCGACAAAGACAAGCTAACGGAGCAGCCCATGTCTCTTCCTCTGACACTCGGCTTCCCTTGGAATAAAAAGACCATTGCAAAACAACACTGATTGAAACATTGCGAGCTGCTTTCCCAGCGCCTCGCCTACCAGCGACACGCGGCGTGTAAGTGGCGACAGAAAAGGGCGGGGCGGGGCGGGGCGGAGCCTTTCACGACTTTTCGTCACCGGCATCACATTTTCAGCGCGAATGTTTTGAGGGACGATTACTCCCCGCTGCCCTCACGATTTCCATTCCGGCGGCATTCCAAGAGTGTATTGCCCCGCAGCGCCGCATCGGATGCGACTCCCTCTCCAGATCCAGAGGGTTCCAAGTCCCGAAGGCTCCAGAGGGTCCTAAATCCCGAAGGCTCCAGAGGGTCGTAAGTCCCGAAGGCTCCAGAGGGTCCTCAGTCCCGAAGGCTCCAGAGGGTCCTAAGTCCCGAAGGCTCCAGAGGGTCTTAAGTCCCGAAGGCTCCAAAGGGCCCTAAGTCCCGAAGCCACATCCGGGCCGAGTCCAACAACAGCTAGCAGTAATGATGGATGCAACGCGATCGCCTCTGGCTGGCGTGGATAGACTCCAGTCATACATCATGCGGAGCAGGCGTCTAAAGGATGTTCACACCTGTAATGACCACCGCGTCGACCACCTGTGCGTAACACTATTGATTTCGAGCCTCATTGACCTCTCAAATAGCGCACACAATTCACGTTCCACTGCGAAACCAATCTATACGCTCTGTTTACACTTACAAATGCAACTCATTAATTTGTCAAAAATGCACAATTTTTTCAAAAAAAGTATGAATTATCAACTATTTAATTCCCTGGGTACTGAAATGTTCATTTTCAAAACATCAAATTTAAAAAAAAAAATCTGTTTCACAGTGTAGCAGGTCGGGTTATTAGACTCAACTGGTATCTAAATGTTCTCATCAGCACAGCTCGACGTGGCTTATGAGATGCAAACGCATGTTTCCGGAAGTGCGAAGCGCGGACTCTCCTAGCAGAGGGCAGCGGAGGTGGCAGCCAGTATAGCCGCTCTATAATCTGCATTACAACAATAAGGGATTGTCTGATCCTATCATATCAATGAACGGACAAAGCGCCGTGCCGCGCAGCGCCGCGCCACGCCCCGCCACGCGACGCCACATCCCGAACACACTTTCTCGATGAGACGGATACAATGGGACGAGGCGGGGCGTCAGTCGCACTTCAAGGATCAGCGCGACTCGGTGTCCTAAGGATGTCAAGACATGAACACATCAATTAGTCACGTACAGCCGAGAAAATGTGTTTTTGGAGCCATGTCAACGAAACCACGACACATATCGCAAAAACAATACCTTTCTATTTTATCTGGAAGGCTGCTGCACGTAGGTGACTTTAAGATAAGCCATGATTTTCTCCCTCTCATTAATAGGTTGATTACCTATAGAGAAGGCTTTTGCTAAAGGCATCATGCCAGTGTCCTTCTGTCCTCGAAGTAAAAGGAATTTCTTATCATCCGTTGACCAGAAGCTATAATAATGTGCCCGTAGGAAAGATATTTTCATAGCGCTATATCGACGATATTTCTCGGCTCAATTTCACTGCCTTAAGATTGCACCATTGTACGAAGGAAATGCGCATCTTCGGTACGATGAAAATTAACTTACAAGAACGATATTTTATTTGGAAAAGGCACGAAATTTTTTCGTTGCTATAAGCAAGCTGGTTTCTGGGTACGCCCCTGCCACAAACCTGGAACATGGCCTACTCCCTCCTAAAAGCCTTATAAGCGGGGTGCTCGGCACCGTATCCAGTTTCACGGCCTAGTTGTCCAGCAGCAGGAGCTGCCGCGTCAGATCTGGTCAGGTCAAACCTAGCAGCTCCTCAGACAGAGCGGGCTCATCCATCACACCACAGTATCTGATCGCCGAACCATATCCCGCCCAACCCTACTCCACTCCGCTTCCCCCCCCCCCCCCCCCCCCCCCCCCCCCCCCCCCCCCCCCCCCCCCCCCCCCCCCCGCCTTGCCACGCCCCGCCACGCCTCGACTCGCCCAGCCTACACAACAGGCTGCAGAAACACGCGAAACTTTTCGCTAAGCGCGCGTTACGAAACACGGAGGGCGTGGACGCATCAATCCAACTCCAGCCAGCCAGAGCTGGAGCGTGGATTCGTGGAATTAAATCTCTCTCGAAACGAAGCGTGAAAAAACAATGCCCACTGGCCCAGCGGAGCTGGAGAGCAAACGCAGCGCGCACAACGTAGAGGGCAAAATCGAACCAAGTCACAAACGCAGTTCAAAAGAAAAAATGCCAGCTTGTATTCAGCACCACCCAAAATAACAGAGTCTTTTGTCATCCATAAAAGCCGCCTTACGTTTTAACCTGCGACTAATTCTCTAATTTCACGTGACATTTCCGCGAGCGAATCGCGGCTGGAAGTGCAATGGTAAAGGGCAGGCTCACAACCACATTCAATCGAGTCGAGATCGAGATCGAGATAGACGGGCGGGCGGTGCAGATCGCAAGGCGGCCCTGGACAACGTTTAGACCAGCCCACCGAGTCAAAAACACGGGGGGGGGGGGGGGGGGGGAAATAACTGCCCACGCCGGGCGCAACCAGGTCACAGTGCAAAAAACAAGGCCGGGCGCGGTGTGTGTGCAGAACGAGGTGCAGAATCATTATAGTCCATTCGCAGCCTCACCGCGTCTCCACTATACTCTGCACCGCGTGCGTAACTCGCCGCACCACAATGCGAGTGATGGGAGCAGGCCGCTAAGCGGGTGAAAGGCCAGAGGACGCGGCTTGGAATACAGGAGATGGGGGGCGGGGGGGGGGGGGGGGGGGGGGGGGGGGAGGGGGGGGGGGGGGGGGGGGGGGGGGGGGCTCTATGATGTGGTTGAGGAGCAGCGGGTTGAGCTGACTTGTAATGCTCGCCTCGGAATCATCACGCGAGCACATCGCAGCGGTGACGTCACTTCACTCGACGCTCTCCCTCAGGCGGAGGCGGCTGCTGCTGGCGGCGAGGTGCTCGGCGAGGCAAGGTGCCCTCTGCCGTCCATGAGTCATGGCACCATCAGCCGGAGTGCGGGATCGAGGCGGGCGTGGCGCGGCGTGGTGGGGCGTGGCGGGGGTGTGGCAGGCAAGGGCAAGACGACGCGCGGAGACCTCAACGCAGGGCGGACCGAGAGAACACTGACCTGCTCTGGACCCGGCACCCGGCGAGTCGAGTTTTCATTCGACAATGACAGGTTGGCTCAGGTTGGATATTTGCGAAATGCTGGCTCAGAACAGTGGCACGATAGTTAGTTAGGCGACCCGTGATAATAAGACGGCATCAAACAGGAGTCAGAAAAAAAAGAAAAAGAAAAGAAAATTATTTGGCGATTAGTTTTACATGCGACCAGTGCGAGCAAGGCTGGTGTCGCAAGCATTTATAGAAAGCATGAGGTAAAGTAGAACGAAACGAAAGAAGCGCAAACCCAAAAACAAAGGGGGCTTATAAAACGCAATGACGTGATAATAAAAAGAGAACAGGGAGAAGAGGAAGCGGGAGTCCACGAATTTAAACCCACAAAGGCTGCTGTTTACCTCAGAAGGGACCGCAACGCGACGATCTGGTTTCCTCAGGCGGTCCGCACAAAAAGAGCAGCCGACACGCGGGTCGAGCTGGGGTGGGGTCAGGTGCGGGGCCAGGCGGGGCGTGGCGGGGCGTGGCGGGGCGTGGCAGCCACTTACCACGCAGTTCAAAAGCCCAGTCAGTTCAACGGCTGACTGCCTCCATTAAATGACAAAAAAAAAAAAGAAGAGGTAAAAGAAAACAAAAAGCGGATGTCATCAAGTCAGTTTGAAGCGGCAGCACAGGAAAGTGACGTTTGCTACATTTCACCTCGTTAGTAGCAGAAGTGCTTCGACAGCGTAAGGTTGGATGTTGCCAAACAGACACCTCTCATTTACACACTTGCCCAATTCGCTAACGGTAGGCGACGGCAGTTACCTCCGCGCCCCAGCCTGCACCCCCTCACCCACACTCTCAGACCACCATGAACATTTTGACAATATATATTATGAAATTTGTGCAACAATAGAGTTATACCCAAATTTTTTGATACGTTATTAGCATGTTGTTCATGGTAATAAACAAATTTGTTCATAGCCATGAACATAGTCTATTGTTGCACAAATTTGTTTATGAGTTATGAACAAAAACATTTATAAGATCTGAGAGTGCACCATGGCTGCAAACCGCACCTCGTTCACGAGGTCGTAAATCCCCCTCGGATCTCCTCACCCTCTCTTCTTCCCCTGCCGCCCAGAGCTTGGAGCGTCGGAAGTGGAGCACGGCGTCGCAGCGTTCTGAGCGAGGCGGGAGCTGACTGAGCAGACTGCAGCGCCTCGAGACGAGCATCTCGACGCCCTCCGACGAGCAGCTCGACGGCCTGCCCGCATGCTAATGCGCGCGTGCCAGACCTGCCCCGCCCTGCCCTGCGCTGCCCTGCGCTGCCCTGCGCTGCCCTGCACTCCTCCCTGCCCAGCCCCGCCCTGCCCTGCCCCGCTGCCCTGCTCTGCCCTGCCCCGCTGCCCTGCTCTGCCCTGCCCCCTGCCCTGCCCTGCCCTGCCCTGCCCTGCCCTGCCCTGCCCTGCCCTGCCCTGCCCTCGGCCCTGCCTCACTCGCATTGCGCGCCTCGCAGCGGGAGCATGAGACCTGACTACTAGCCAGGACAGGCTCTGCACTCTATCCTAGATTGTCATTTTCTTAGATGCGATACCATCTATGTTTCTCTGCAATAATACGTGCAAAATTGAGCAGCAAAGGTAGGGCTGCTGGAAGGTGTTGCAAAAGGAAGTATGCATCTGCGAAAATTACTGTGCAGGCGTGCTTGTTGCCTACCGGGTGCATGTGTAATTCATAGTAACGGCCAGAAGCGAGCTTGTTATCAGTTTTCAAGTATTTGCGGTTCGTGAATAGCTTTGAGGCTAGTATGAATCACGGAAATATCATTGCCAACAGCATGAAAAACTGACCGGCGAATTATTACCAGTGTGATGAAGAAAACCATAACCTAATATGAGAAAGGGATGGTCGAAACGATGCCACAATGATGGATGACGAATCCGACGAAATTTGCATCGAAACAGTATAAAAACAGATTACAACGATATCAAATCGAGGAAATTTGCATCGAAACTATATCGAATCGTTTCAGTTTCGGCAAACTCGTTTGTTTCTCACTGTGTGACATCGCCGTCAAAGGCACACATAATGTTCATTTAAAGTGGCCCGGCTGACGGACAGTCCAATGAGCACACCATATAGTTAACCTTGAGGAAACAAAGCGCACCGCGCACCTCTTCAGTCGTGCCGCCTGTCCATCTTGCGTGTGCAGAGCCTAGTAGTGCGCGAATTAGATTGCTGCGCGTGATCAACACAATCAAGACCGCGCCTAATTCGCCTCCATCAGTTTGAATGCCAAGGTTGTTCGTAGTCGGTGCGCCAGAACAGCGCGATTTGTATTCGCAAGAACTCGGACGCAGATTTACCTAGCATCTCACGAAAAGATTTCAACAACTTCTTTCTTATCTTTGACTAGATTCTTTTTTCACGCATTTCAGAATCTACTCGCTTATTCCTTTGCTCTTGGCTCACTCCCGGTAAATAGGTGGGTACTTGGCCGACACATGGAGCAAAAAGAAGGACAGAGGTCCAGGAGGTAGTATTAACGACGACTGGCAAGGGCACGACAGAGAGAGAGAGAGAGAGAGAGAGAGAGAGAGAGAGAGAGAGAGAGAGAGAGAGAACTGAATCTCATTGCTCCTGGACGGTCATTACCAATGCAGTGCCCGCTTCGGCTCGGCTCGCATTAGCGAAGAGTTAGCTTTCTGCACCACGATTTGTTGGGGTTAATAGAGAGGTACCTTCATTGATGGATGTTTCACTCTTTAAAACATTAACAGAGACTATTCGCAGACGAAGACTATGTGTTCCCCCTTTTTCCCTTAACATTCAAAAAGAATCCAAATCAATTAAAAAAAAAAAAACTAATTTTCTTAACATGTATTTTATAGTAATCTGATACCTAACAGACCGAATTCCCAGTGAAAAACTCACTTTTGAATTATGCAATACCCGCAATTTGTCTTCTGTAACAGAACATCTAAAATTTTCTCCGAAATTGTTTCGCTTCGAAATCAGCTACTTTTCTTACTAATTAACGCAATGCCCCACATTTGCAGACATTTTGCACGAAATAATTTGGGTATGGAACATACTATGCTGAAAAAGTGTGCATGCAAAATACCAAAGCGTCCACCATCACCCTCACGCTTCTAGACTTGCTGACAGTCGTGCCTGCTCTGTCCAGGCAGCACTACTCGCACTTATTGCGCGCGGTCCGGTCCGGTCCGCACTACTTGCTCTGCTGAAGGGGCTGTGAACTAATGAAGGTAGCAGGCCGCGGTGCGGCACTCGGCGCCCTACTTCTGAGGTGATGCAACTGACCGCGGCCCGGCGTGACTGCAGGACGGAGGAAGCCACTCATATCCGCGCGGGGAATAAGAGCCAGGAAGCGAGTAGTAGCCGGTAGCCCTTTACCTCTGGGAAGTCAGAACATGAGACAGCCCTTTATTTGGAGACGGTGGTGTGCACCGTGATAAAGCTCTCACCTGCATAGGCCATGCATAGGCCCACATGATAAAGCGACTCGAGGGCTGAAGCTCTGCTAGCTTCACGAAACCAGCGTCCTAAGAGTGCACGGAGACGGCGAATATCCAGTATCGATACCAATATTATCAATACCAAAGTTGAACCGACGGCAAACATGCAGAAGTCTCTGCGCATGCTAAAGATCTAATAGACTTTGTAAAGAAAATAATGTTCGTTCACACTTTGCTTGAATATTGATACACATTTGCTCTCAGCAGCAGGTGAATTCTACCTGCAGGCCGGGGAGATGGAAGGGACAGGTGACGATCCCAGGACGACAACTTGATCAGTCGACGTGTTCAGACCACTGTCTGCACGTGCGTGAGTTCCACGCCTCTATTTCCCGAGGCCCGGGGCATTCTAGAAGGAAGCAGGATGGGAGGAAAAGATGAACGGAACGCCCCGAGGAGAGGAACCGAGCAGGCCTCTCACTTTATGATGACAGCAGGGAGCCCAAACTGGACCGCGGGTTGGTCTTAATCACTCGGCCCGGCTAAGACCAACGTCTGCTTCGTTGCGCATGTGACTGGGATGGGATGTGGGCTACAGCGGCATCAGGAGGAACTAGCCGCAAGGAGGACTCCTTAGACCAAGACACGGGATGGCCGAGATGGATGATGCATCTCCGGAGAGTTTCTATGGTACTGTACTACTGGCCAGATGAGTCTATCTGCGGTTCACGGGGGTAGGGCCGGGGGGGGGGGGGGGGGGG